>JBBPOC010001022.1:0-12013 GCA_038091235.1 Tylopilus rubrobrunneus | reverse complement strand
CTGCCGTTCACAACTTCAGGCATCGGCGATGATAGACAGTCCGATGATATTATCCCTCATCTCGTCAACATCACCGGCATCACCAAAACAGTGCTTACTGCCGACAACAGTTTTGGCGTTCAGGGTCACCCTTTCTGGGAGATCATGTGCTGGGCGTCGAGGCGACAGACCACTCGCATCGAGGATAGGGCATACTCTCTTGTTGGATTGCTGCATGCCAACATCACAATCGCCTATGGGGAGGGCGACAGGGCTTTCTCTCGTCTCGTCGAAGTTATTTTGGCGAAGAACCCCAGCTGGGACGTTCTCGCGTGGTTCGGACAACCCTCCATCGACCACTTTGCTCTCCCTTTATCCCCTTCGTCATACCCCAGATTCAATCCTCGTATGACTGAAGAGAGGGTCGGGGCACAAGAGATTGTCGTTACGCCATTCGGGTTATCTCTGAAAGCGGTTCCTCCCATTTCCCTGGAGGTTTTCTCAGTCGTAGAACCCGAAACGCCAGGACAACCATTCCAGGTTACGTTAAAACCAAGGCCAGATCAGGAAAATGCTTTGGGGAGGTACGGGAATCTCGTTGTGGAATGTGGAGCCACTCGGCTTCGGACTATTCGCGGTGCCCGGCGACTTTCGGCATGCATTCTAAACCACTACGGAACACGGAGTCGCGACCAGGCGAAGTTAGTGGTTGGAACGGATTATGTTTGTTTCCTCCTCTATTCAAAAGACAGAGAAGGCGACGAAACCTTGTGGATGAAGCTCAGCACCGATAACTTTCTGAGTATATCATGCGTGGGGTTACCTGACTCAATTATTCAGAAATCGGATTCTAAAGATATCCATAGATCTTGCAATGCCGAACCGAAAGCATTTTCTTTATTCCTCGCAACGACCTTCATACGATGCCCAGCTTCGTCAATATGAATATTAGTTACCCTGTTCTGTCATTCAGTGCATCGTTCCCTTGCTATAACTCACCCGCGACCCGAAATAGATTGATTCAGACTTACGTCGACTACAAGTTATCCTCCTCTTCTAATTCCCGTCGAACAACTCGGCGTTTCCGCTGGGCAGCGAAACCTAAGGGTCAATGTGAGAATAAGTAATCCTAACACTGATACTCGACCTCAGTGCTGCTGACGAGTTGCAACGTGTCCGAATTTACTCGTGCTCATTATGCATTGATACCGAGATGGACATGTCGCAAAGGCGACTAGCGCGGCTACGCATTGCTGGGAAAATGGGATCTACTCTGCATTCACATTGTTTGATAATTCGACCCAGGCGTATGTGATCCTGAGTCTCTGGAACGAAAGCGATGAGCGTGAATGATTCGCAGGACACGAATATATCCATCTTTACTCCGTGCGACAATGCAAACGGAAATAGGTGGGCCGGGGAAGTGGATCAGGATACTTACATACGTGAATTAACGGGTTGAAACGGAGGTGGCAAGAAACGGATAGCTGCGACACACGGCACTGGTAGTCGCCTAAGGCAACGTTTCAGCTGGCACATGGAACACACGCAGGGTTTGATTTCAGCCTTTTGAATCGGGCCCTCGCCCTGATGAACTTCTTGATCGCCTGAATATTTGCTGTTTCTGCAGATCAGCCGACGGACGGCCGCTGACAGTGGGTTGTAATACGCTTACTGCGGATTTGTAACGTGGTTGAAGTATGAGGCAAATCCATACTTCAAGTTGTCACAGCGTTGAGGCTTGGTAATGCCATGACCGAGGGTCGTCACCGGCCTCCGTCACATCGTAATGAACACGATACTGCGGAATGGACCGTGCGGAGATGTTGCTGCTGCATGGAAAAGTGCGCAGCAAGGCTTGCGTTGCCAAGTTAGACGGTGGGAGAGTCCCAGACTAATTACCGTGGCGTTCCCCGGCACGGTTGCACGGAGATTGTATCGGCAGTACTCCCTCGCGCCAACGGCTTCTACTACCTTCCAGTGTACGAAAACACGTCCTCCCGCATCTGTTATTGCAACTACGTGCCATCCTCGCCAAAACCCACCATGGTGATAGTGAACTTTCGCTCCTTGATGGGGGGATAATGTCCAACCCATCGGTTATTTTTTATAATCATTACATCGTTTCCACTACGCATGTGTATAAATACAACATGGCGAATCCAACCCGGATATGGTCTCTACTAGCCGGTACGTAATGTATCCTGGCCGCACGCATTCACTCAGCCTCCGGTCACCCACCCCCGTTACACAGCTTGGTGATGTCCCTAGCCAGTTCCATCGTTAACCCACAGTGATCCGTGAGGTTTTCTACACTCATCTCCCTCGGAGCGCGGTACATCTCCTCGCCCTCCACCGTGCCACGCAACTGCACTGATATCTCCTCCCCCTTCGGACATGAGAAACATCCCTCGAACAGAGCTTGAACCGTCAGTCTGGACTCTGTCAACTTTTTGCTGAGCTCCGTGTTCTCGGCATCGTAGCCCGTGAGGGACGTGATACACGCATGACCGATCACGTTTCCCCTCAAAACCTGGCGCAACCCGTGACCATGTCTTTCCCACCACTGATCCATTACCGCAAAGTCCTCGAGGTGGGTGACGACGATAGCGACAGGGACCTTGCCTTCGCAAAGGTACTCTTCGAGAAGCCTGTAGCAGTTCAGTTCCGACGGGGTAGGCTGTCCACAGCCTCTGACGAAGACGAGGAGGTCAACGCCGCTTTGCGCAAACAATTCGCGAATGAGTTGACCAGCACTCATGACAGCTCTTCGGTTGATACCTTGGCCGTCGCGTACACCATTGAAGCCAACAGTGTCCCAGATGACAAACTGCTTCGTGGGGGTCTCGATAGGGTAGGGGGTAGAATAGAATGTGCAAGCCTCGGCGTTTGAAGATACCTCAGCGGTGGGACGCCCATCGATGAGATTGATCAGAGAACTCTTTCCGGTGCCTGCTTCTCCAAATAAGACCACGTTGAGTTGGTTGCGTGGCCTGCTGAACTTGTCCACCAATGCCGCAGCGTCAGGTCCCGAAAAGCCACAATGATGAGAAATAGCAGATGCGCACGCCTCGTGGGACGAGAGAGCAAGGCGCATGGGGACCGGGGTGACGGAAATGGCACATTGCTCCAAGAACAACCTCAGCGCTTCTCGGGACTGGTCACACTTACCCGGAATTGTGGTAGTATGAAAAAGTGGGATCGATTGGATGGGGATATTGGTGCTCTGAACAAAAGTACGCCGGTTGTGATCCCACCATGACTTCCAGGTGTCCGGGGTTTCAGAGTGGGTTACGACGAGAGCAACCGGGGCACAACCCCCGAAGAGAAAATCATTGATGAACCAGTATAAACTTCGAAGTGCAGGGTCGATCCCATCCTTGCGTACGCAGATAAGAATAAGATGAGCGCCATGGGTCAAGTTGCGCAAGACGGTATGGGCTTGTTCGTAGGGAGAAAGGGGGTTGGTGTCTCCACGGGGAAGGCAGAATCCGGTTGTATCCCACAGACGAAATTGCCGTTCTCCAATGAGCACCCGATAGGATCGCGCTCGCTTGGTGCAAGGTTCCATGTCCGCGGATACAGGCGCGATCGGCTCCCCGGCGAGGAGATTGATGATCGAACTCTTGCCACATCCAACAGAACCGAACAGAACGACATTGATATCAGACGCATGGCTTGGACCAAGGGTCAGGAACTTGCAAAATAATTATCAGATTCACATGCCTTGGCTGCAACAATTGTTCAAGCCTTCCTTGGCAAAATGACAGGACTTCCTGTGCCTGCGGTCGACTCTTTGGATTCCGAGGAGACCAGCACCGGTTGATGAAGTCCCAAACACCATCGGGAACAACTGGCCATTGTGGGCGCGGAGGATTGTTGAGTTGCTTTATTTGAGTTTCAAAATCTGCATCTTTCCATGGGTGATTTCCCGAAAGGATCTGCGAAGCGGACTCAAGATCTGGAAAGCATGGAAATAATTGAATGAGACTGACAAAATGGATGATACTGCCAAGCGAATATATATCGCCTTGTAACGTAGCTCCAACATCGATATCTGAGAGTAATTCCGGGTGCAATAATTCCGGTGCAACCCACTTCCCTGCCCCAGCACGA
Source organism: Tylopilus rubrobrunneus (assembly GCA_038091235.1). Lineage (NCBI taxonomy): Eukaryota > Fungi > Basidiomycota > Agaricomycetes > Boletales > Boletaceae > Tylopilus > Tylopilus rubrobrunneus. The sequence goes on along the minus strand of JBBPOC010001022.1, from coordinate 7,918 downwards.
CCAATCTCAGTCCAGAGGTACGTCAACTGGTCCTGCCGGGAAAGAGTTTGAGAATAGCCAAAGTCCGTCACACGCGGGCGATGATCACTATCGACCAAGATATTGCCCTACAAAAATGTCAAAAAGAAGCCGACAGCCGACATGTCAACCCAGTGATGCAACCCACAGGGTGGAGATCACCATGAATAACGAATTTCGAATGTACTACAGGTGCACGTCAAAAGAAAAACCGGAAATAAGCCAGATTCATGCAAACGTACGGTACTCTAGCGCGGCAGTAGTCCCTAAGATCTAATATCATCATAAATATAACGATAATCTCAGAATTTATTGTACTTACAAGTCGGATTCGTCCCTGCAGCGAAAGCGTGGTTTCGCCCTCACCAATGTACTCAGCGAGCGTTCCACTTGGCATCCACATCGAAACCATGCATGGATGGTCAGACGCGAATTCAGCTCCGCACGCCTTGCCCAGGAGTGGGACGATGTTAGGGTGGTCCAGTCTTTTCCATAATCCCAGTTCGCGCTTCATTTTCTAGACAAATCAAGGGTTAGCACGTCATGGTGTCGTGGCGAGCAACTGCTAGGAACTTACTCGCAGGAATGCTGCTCTTTCAGATTGCGGAAAGTTGCGAGGGAAGTTGATGGCCTTGACTGCAACCTGGAAAAGGAGAGATGGACGAACGGGCATGCATCAAGAGTACGAATACGAAGATGCAGAGGTGCTAACCATATCCCCTTGCTTACACAAGCAAGAAAACACGACACCAAAAGAGCCATTTCCAGCCAAACGCTTCGTACCCAGCTGAAGTGTGTCGGTGAGATCAGGTAAATCCGCGACCTCAACGGGTAAAGGAGTAACCGTTGAACTACAGAAAATGTTAGTGCAAAAGTGAAGTGAGCACTGGAGATACCCCCGCACGTTGTGTCCATCTGAGCAGAATTGATGCAAGCACTATGAGTAACAAAAGATCTGGAATCGCTGTATAAACTGGTGCGGGTCGGGAGTGTGTTGAAAACTACATGGCCAGCGTGTGTGCTTCCTGTTTATAAAGAGCAGTCACTCACTATTAGGCAGAACAGCGTAGATATCTCATCGTGATAGAAGATTCGACCCAGAAAAGAAGCATCGCAACTCGAAGTGACCCGACGCTTTGCGTCAACTACGTGTTGGTAGTCACAATCAATTTGTCGTGTGGTGGACTGTGACTCCTGCCAATAGCAGGATCACCTAGAATCCGTGTGAATTTGATTCCTGTTACAGTCATTCTTGCCAAACTCTAGCAAAGCTACCATAATGATTGGCACCCGTGCGCCACCTGGAAGGTAATGTAGCACCCTGAGGATGCAATCGATAGGCACCAGTGACCCCTGCACCCTGCATACTCCAACGGTGCATGTATCAAATTAATCCAACGATGACATGGCCATGGGGGCCATGATGATGGGGTGCCCACTGCCAACGACGCACTACGCATACCGCAATTAATCACCGCGTTGAACACGCATTTGAGGTTGAGCAAGCTTGTTTAATGTTTTCATTTACCAACAATGACTCATGCACAGGCGACATTGCAGTACCCTGCGCTGTGGGGGTGGGCTACCTTGCGAGGTGCAGTTCAACGCAGCTTCAAGCGACACCTACTCACTAAGTTACTAGATACAATGAACCAGCCGGATGCGCAGTTTTAAAGAATACTGGCTTTTCGGGTGTGTAGACGCTGCCAACTAGGGTATAACGTGAATCCAAGCTGTGACGGTGACCATGGGGAGCGGTATGTCAGTAAGAAATCTTATCCACGACGTCAGAGAGAACACTCGCAATGAAAACGCCTGAAAATGGAGGTTGGCATGTCGTTTCATGTCTACCATCGGTTCCAGAATCCGCCACAGGACAACATCATGAGGTGTCTGGCTGCGCGAATAGCCTCTATGGCGCCCCGCAGCGATTTGTGATGATCAAAGATACAGACTCCTGAGAGGTTGGAAAACGATGTTTTGTGGATCCGTTGTAGTCGGGTTTGCCATGTCGATCGCGCAGGTGGGCGCGCGAGCTGGGACCTTACCAGCTGGACGGCTGCGTTGAGGTGAATGATATGGAAAGAAGGGTCAGTCATTGAACCCACGATGTGATGTGCGGCTAGAATGGTATGGTAAAACCTGCATGCACAAAAGTGACAAAACTGGAACGTTACAGGTGAGGTAGACACGGTACCGGTGGTGCCAAATCAAATGACGCGTCACGTTCGCAGAATCGCACAGGAAACGCCTGGAAGAGGTTGATGCCGGGCCGGGAGAAGAAGGCTAGAAAAGGAAGGGCCGGATGTTGTTGCGCGAACAACGTGCGACGGTGTGGGTGATGGGCGCGTCGACGTTGACAGCGATAAGCGATCGATGGTTATCATGTTGCACAGCGACGCTTCTTGTGCCCCCAATCACCGCAGTTCTACCGACGCTTTCCTTTTTTGGATAACGCCACTTCCTCATTTAGAACCCCGACAGGGGGTTGTTGTTTGCTCGTCGCGTCACTCGATGTTCGGTCTCCCGCCTTTGATCAAATCCGGTCATATTCTCTGTCACGCGCTATGGTTGCCACCAAAGTAAGTTTCCGAGCTCACGGACGGCGGGGTATAAGATTTCCGCCCACCGTCGCCATCGAGTCACCCAGCACACGCACCCCCGCCTTCTCCCACCTGCTCACAGACTCTCCATGTATCGCTCCTCTGATTCCCAATACAAGTCTTTGACCTCTCGCCCGACCTCACTCCCATCTTACCCGACATCCTCACCTGGTCCGATGCCGAGCGCCCCACATCTTCGTACTGTGTCCCTACCCCACCCAAATTCGACGCCATACTATGCATCTTCATCAAGTTCTCAATGTGAACTTTCCTTTTATTCGTTGCTTCGCGACTTTGCTCACTCCATTCCTAGACCACTCTTTCGAAGCTTCTTCTCGTATCCTTTCCATTAATCCCCTTCTATCATGGACGGGTGTTCCCCCAGTGTATTTCAACATCACTAGAGATGTACAATGCATCCAATTACAACCAGGTTGTCCATCCAACCTGCTACAGGCCCCAGCCGTGCACCCCGCCCGCACACACCTCGTACTCAGCCTTCCCTCGCTTCCCCTTTGGTCCACGATCGAAGTGCGGAACGAAAACGGCGTGAGCGCATACGACGTGCTTGCACGCATCCGCGATGTCCTTAATCGCAGCGTATCTCCTGCAGGTATGGGTGCTATGGTCAGTATCTCTGCCTCTGCCTCCGAGTACTTCAGAGCTCGGACGTGTGCTGACCCGCGCGAATTTGCGCAGGGCGTGAAGAGGATTGATTTCCTCGGACCAAACGTCTTCTTCGCCGGTTTGTGGTCCATCGATGGGCAGGATAGATGGGAGGTGCGCTTCGTGCCGGGGCCATGAGCAAATGCCCTCCCTCATCCTCATATCACGATCCATGACCAGTATCATGATCAGGTCACAGGTTCCAATAATTGGAACCTAAGCATGTCACAGCCCTTGGTTGATGACTATATTGTATTTCTCAACGGTTGTAGCGCATCCTTCTCGGACTTCATGGACGGTCATCTTTTGCTTTTTTCGAACAACCGCTTTCGTCTGTATTCCGGCAGGTGGACTCGCACCTCTTCATCACTATTATCGTGGACTTTGAAGCTATCGTCATTTGCTGTATCCATTCATCGCATCAAGGCTATCTCTGTTATCGGTATACCATTATTCGCTTCCTGCTTCATTTATATGTACTGGATCCAAACACGCGTGGAAGACCCGTCAGTCATTTGTATTTATTAATACATGAGACAGTGAGAAGTATTCGTTCTTAGCAAGACGCGCCTTTGAAAGGTGTGACTCTGTGAGAGACAGGAACCACTGGGTAGATGATCTTCGCGGCATTACGAGAAGCGTCAATCGATACTGCTTTTGTGATTGTCGAACCCATCTGATAGCCTGAGCAGGGTACATGCAAGAGAATGGCGACGATAGGAACGATTCGGAGTAAGCGTCCACTGGCACAACTTGAAAGACATCATGTTGTAGTGGTAGGCGAGTCTAAACGATTTAGTACATAAAATTCCAGTCACTATTAATACGTGCCGTCACCGTCGCCCTCGTCGCCACTGGCATCTCGGCAAAATTTAACCAAGCAAGCGAATGGGAATGACCACTTGAATCCGAACCAAGTTCAGCTCCTTCGAGTTCTCGCCGATCCGAATCTGCTATCCTGAAACATTCGACTGCGAGCAGTAAATTTCAAACAGCCGAACAGTAAACGGTCGGGCAAAACGTATCATAATACTGCCGAAGGTGGGCCGAACTGTTTTTTTCCCTTCCCAGGACACACGCTGAGCGACGATGCACGCAGCAAGGTGTGATTGTTGGCCAGCCTGCCTCACAAGTGGAGATGGTCGCCTTCTACGAACTTCAGCTAATCCTTCTCGTCACTTCTTGCTTGGTCTTTCTTCTTCTCGAACGCCACGTATCTTCTCGGAAACGAGCGACAGCAGCCTTGGCAAGGGACCCAGATCGTCTTGAAAATGGAGGGAATGCTGTTCCCATGAACGCCCTCGCCAAGTTAACGCAGCAGTATCTACTGGTTTATGCCATTGTCATGGGTGAGTGAGAACTCGACGTTTGGGCTGCAGTTATCTCACTCTTGCCCGTATCACCGGCCAACAGGAGCCGACTGGCTTCAGGGCCCATATGTCTACTCTCTGTACCGCGAGCAATACGGGATGCCCGAGAGAATGGTCGCTGTGTTGTTCGTCACTGGTTTCATGTCTGCTGGATTGACCGCTCCCTTGGTTGGCGTATGGGCAGACCAACAGTACGTCCCCTTCTCCTGCCATGACGGTCCGCTAAACATGTTACCAGTGGCCGCAAAAAGCTCTGCCTCGTATTTTGCGTCACCTACACCTTTGCATGCCTATGCATCAACGTACCCTACCTCCCCGTTCTACTCTTCGGGCGTCTTACGGCGGGTATATCCACATCCATCCTTTACTCTGCCTTCGAGTCGTGGTTGGTCTCATCCGCCAACTCCCTGACAATCCCGTCCTCTGATCTCTCGATTATATTTGGTCGCGCCACGATCGTCAACGGATTTGTTGCCACGGCTGCTGGCGTTGTCAGTAACCAACTGGTATCGTTCACAAAATCATTTGCATCGCCCTTCATTGCGAGTGGAGCGTTGCTTGTCCTTGCATACTTTGTGATCAAATCTAGGTGGACAGAGAACTACGGGGGCGGAGGAGGCACGACAGTTGCGAGCGTCGACCCGTTCCAGTTGAAACGGCTGGGCCAGGCATGGAAAATCGTGCGCAATGGTGAATATCATCTTCATGGTTAGCGTACGTACTGACAATCCCGGTGGGTTCAACCCACACTTGCAGATCCTATCCTTCTAGCCATTGGCTTGACCCAAACGTGCTTTGAGGGCTCAATGTATCTTTTCGTGTTTGTCTGGGTGCCATCGTTGCAAGAGGCTTCTACTACCTTCCCTGCGGTCGCCCTTCCCCTTGGATATATCTTCTCTTCGTTCATGATCTCCATGATGCTTGGCTCGCTCCTGTATACCGCCATTACTTCATATGCTCCATCCCCCGCGGTTGGCTCGCATCCGGAGACCTCTTTATCCCTCCACGCCAAACTCAGCAGCCTCGTCTGTGCAGTGAGCGCGTTGTCACTCGCGCTCGGCACTCGCTCGCAGAGCGAGCAGGTGCGTTTCTGGGCATTCTGCGCTTTTGAAGCGTGTGTGGGAATGTACTATCCCATACAAGGAATGTTGCGGGGGACATTGATCTCTAATGAGCACCGTGCTACGGTCAGTCTCCTCCTCGCCACTTCCGTTTAACTTACTCAGGCTGTGCTCTCCTTGCAGCTTTCGGCACTGTTCCGCGTCCCACTGAATATCTTCGTCGTGGCGTCCCTCATGACGGGGGTTTCCTCAGCTCGGAACGCAGTTCTTTCTGCAAGCTCGGTGATGCTGGCGTTTTCGGCACTCGTGACTGCATTTGTCGTCGTGCCAAAAGCCGACAACGTGGCCGATCCGGAGATCAACGTCCGACCTGCATAGCCCTGCGAAACCCACGATCCGTACATCGCTCTTCCAATCGAAAATAATGTCTAGGAGCCCCCGATAGATCATGAGATGTGACTCGTCCGTTTGCGCGCTCCAGCGCTTGACACTGTAGATTATCATCCCCAGGCTTACCTCATCGCGTGCCTGTAAATCTCGATCCGACTATGAAATTTCATGTAGATTTACCTTGAACTCTGATCAGGATCTTCCTTCGACGTTTTGTTCGACCTGGGATTCAACAGTATCTGACGTGGCAATATAGGCATGACAATGACACTGCAAGTCGCATGTGGAGGGCAAGGTCAGGAGTACATGTCGGGTAATTTGTCAGTTTGTACCGGCTTCTTGCCATCCAAACAGCACCGTGACTCCCGGTGCCCCAGGAGAGCACCAAAAAAAGTATTTGTTAGTCTACAGCGCTCGGAGGCGAGCTTAGTCGTCAGGCTCATCGGTCATGCGATACGTATCGCCTTCGAGCAACGCACATTCTCCAGGAATACTATTCACGTTCGTCTCTTGAAACAGGATACATGAACAGATACACTACACTGGATGTTCTTCGTCCATGGGAAGATGTTTAACAATTATACAATACCTTCGGGTTTCTCGGTTGTTTGTGTTATGGTGATGATTCGTTTTGACCATGGTTCCGACTGACTCGAAATCTTCAGGGGTTATAGTATATGTATGGCAGAGGGGCGGACCATAGCTAGAAGGAGTCTCATTGATCCGGTCATAGCTGGAGATACCAACACTCACAATGGTAGGGGCGCTGCAACCGCGTCCGCCCCTCCCGCATCCGCGACAGACATGCCCGTGGCAAAAGGGGCATGGTCGGAGCGCGTCGTCAATCTCTTCGACGCACGTGTGGCAAAACCATTGGTGGCAATGAGCACATCTTGCCGTGCCCTGGGCAGCACTGCAGTCGCCGCACGTCCAGATTTCACAGACGTTGCACCGTTCGGTAAGGACCACCTGTTTCACGCCTGGGGGGGCCCTTTGAGCATCTCCGGGGAGTTCTTCCTCTTCTTGACAACTGTCACAGAGTCTGGCGCCTTTGCAGCCTCCACATATGTCGATGTTCTTGTGGCATTCCTTGTCGGGGAGGGTGCAATGGTAGACGCCGCAGCGAGGGCACGTGATGAAATAGGGATATTCGGCGGACATGTTCCCGATCTCGAGACAAACTTCGCAGAGCCATCCAGAACCGCAGGCGCAACGGCGACCCAGATCAAGCCGGTAGCAGTCAGGGCAAAAGGCAGATTCAAGACGATGGTCTACCATAAACGGGGTTTGCGATGGGCAGCGATCGCGCTCGATATCCATCCTGCTGTTGTGGCACCTGGCCCAACCCGGTGGGAAGCCCATCTCGTTGCAGAAAGTGCACGAGCTGGGCTTGGGCGGGTGGGCCCGCACGATGGTCTCATCGTCCCAGTCGCATTCGCGCGCGAGTTCAGCCTGTTCATCCGAGCCTAGCATGGGCTCGATGACTATCCCAGCACACCAGTAGGAGTCTTCTCTACAGCACCAGGTTTTACACGTTGGACAGGTGATGAGGGGAGGGACGGTGTCGTTTTTCTTTAAGCATTCATAGCACGCCATGCGGCTGTGCGCAAAACATTGTTCGCAGTCGATGACGAGAGAGGCTAGACACGCCGCATTGGAGCAGGCGACCTTCGCGTCGCATTCGACACAAGCATTCAAAGATTCGAGACAGATGGATAATGTTAACGCGAGAAAATATACATACAACGAAACTCGACGGAGCCCCGTGGCGAACCGCATCACAAATACCTCTATGACTCCAGTACCAACG
>JBBPOC010001021.1:0-12023 GCA_038091235.1 Tylopilus rubrobrunneus | reverse complement strand
TACCATCCTGCGCAAGAGTGCCAACCTGATATTGAATTTGGTCGCGCTGATGGTCGACGCCAACATCCCCGACATCAAACACCGTGATGTACACGAACAGATCCAAGACAAATTCCGACTCGATCTCACGGAAGAGGAAGCCATCAAACATTTTGAGGCGTTGTTGAACGAGACGTCGTACTTTACGGTCGTACTGGATCGGATACATGACTTGGCGCAGTATTGGCGAAGCTGACCTGTTTATGTACTGATTGGTAGAATGAATGAGGATGTTTTACGTATCATACTACAGCGTGTTGCATATAAACTGTGGTACGCGATAGCATATTTGTGGTTCTTTGTAGTCTAGGAATAACCAAATTAGGAACCCTAAACCTAAGAAAAATATTCTCAGTGTGACGTTGAGAGACTATTTTCTCAGGGTACAAACAACCAACACCTGTAGCGTGGGGTAGTCGCCTTTCGAAATCCGCGTGATTTGCAACGTTAAATCCATGTGCACTGTGCATACCAGCGAGGGCGAAGATCACCGGTTATAGAGTGGAGCGAGCACCAACCATTGGTCATGGCCGTCGAGGACATGCTGCACTTACCAAGCCTTTGATGCGGCTATGACGCCCGCTGCAGATACGGAAAATCACTGCACCGAGGACATGAACGAGCATCGCTCTTCGTGATGGCATGAATTTGTTCGGACCTTGTCCCGCAATATTGCTCCCGTTCGCTACCAATTTGGCACAAGGACATGCTTATCAAAACGGGATCAGTTCCGCGCGCGCAGCAAGTAACTGGACTCGAGGTCGCCACCCACCCTCCAAACGCAAATTCGAGAATGATACCAGATCCCTGTGAACGCACGCGAAGAAGGGAGCTCAACTGGAGGTGTGAAACGATAACAGGGTGGCACTCCAGGCACGCATGGATGTGTGAGCTGTTATCGGACAGGAGCGTGGAGTTTGGGTCCTCCAAGCGCCATTGGATTGGTAGTTGGCAGGTCTGCACATGGTGACAGTCCGTTGGTTGGGAAGGTCGCGGCGGATCAGAACCTCGACCATCGTGGTCGCCTCGAACATCGAACGAGGGGGGGTGTGATGTCTGCCATCCCGTCCTCCTCGGGCCTGGCCAACCCATGTTGAATGAACCAACGCACAGTGAACAGTACGGTGTGTGCTGCGCCACGCCCCCAGTGGGCATGGAGTCGGGATACATTGTTGGCAAGCTCGACGCGCAGCTCGAGGCAGGCGACACTCGGATGTGATGCGGCAACATATGTGGGTGAACCAACTTTGAATGGTTAAATGAGAAAGGCGCTTCGCTCGAGGTCGCCGTTGGGCCTGGAGTGAATTGTGACCTGATTCAGAAGGTGAACACATCTCAAAGAAGACGTTCATAGCGAGGGCGATCGCTTGATACGGTGAATAAGATGGAGTGCGATCCCAACCAACTCAATGTGTTGCTGAATGGAGCCCCACGGACTTCGCGAACGTGTTTGACTGGGACACTTCGTATGATCGAGGACGGGGGATGAGCACGTCTGGGAAGGGAGCATGTCAACCTCAAGGATGTCTAAGCAGCTCAGTCCGAATTTGGTAAAATATGAACAGCACGTTGTTTTTGTGGCTCTGACTTGTCTTCTTCCCAGTTCGCGGTCGCTCAACCAGGACAATCGCTTCTGCTCCAAAGTCGCCAATGATCTACCGTCCAGTGTTTTCATAACAACCAACCAGCGTCTACCAACGCACGGCTAATGGTTTGATCACCGGACTCAGAACATATCGAGGGAGACCAATACACGACAGATCTGACGATCCAAACTGTGGCAAAGTCAATACGTAGCGGAACACGATCGTAAGGGTCATTTTTCTCCGCCAATGCTACGGCAGTGCAGACCCATTATCTGACACGCGCCATGAGGATGTTCGTCAACCAACGTACCAATCGATCGGTCCACCCCAAAGCGTCTTGGAACAGCTTGGGAAGGTGTCTCCGGTTGTGATTTCAGCCATTTTTGACAGGGACCAGTTGGTCAGACCCTGTCACCGGCGTTTCGGCATTCCAAAAAAACCGCGCGAGAAGCATTGAACTTTGAGACACATAACTTATCACGTCCGTATGATCCATGCTCTCGAGGCCTTTCATGGTGCTAATTCGCGAGTTTGCCAAATCAGGACCTCTATTCCGCTTTTTTGCTATCCGTGATAGTGCGGCCGACGTTCTAGACGTCCGGCTTGGTTGAACATCCGGAACACTGGATGGTGGTTTGGTTGGGGTTTTCCAGGGATGAAATATTCACTACGGTATGTCTGATTTTACGCAACATGCGCACGATCTGATTGCTGCGGTGCCCCGCTCCGCAAGAGTACAAGGAGGAGATCTACACCAGTGTCGATTCACAACATCAATATGGTATTGGTAGGGTCCTTAAGCTGTTCTCTGCCTCCAAACTGATGGCCATGCAGCTCTCCGATGTCAAATCAATGCCATGCCTTACTTCACCTCCATGTGTTCTTCCTTCACATGGTAACTTGGAGCGCCCTCCACGGCAAGTTCTGAAAGCATAAATATCGAGGGAGCTCTGTGCGAGATGTATCAGCGCAACAACATTCATACCTACATCACTCTACCGTCACAGTAGTCTCCTCACCAGCCTATCCGCTATGACTCAAAACATCGCTTACAACGTAGACTGGACCGAGATGGTAAGGAATCGTTCGATTAGGACTGACGAGGTATGATATTGACTGTACAAATCTTAGGACACGCAGATACTCCTCCACTACGCTACGGTCATGAACCTCCCTCAAAATCGTTTCTACAGATGTTGCTGGGAAACCGGTCATGCCCATATCTGTAGCTTGGCTATCCAAGGAGCCCAATTTTCCGAACATCTACGGACCCATCACGCTATCGCTGGTTCAGATAAGACGATGGTTAGGTGCTACTGGGAGGGCTGCTATATGGATATGAAGAGGGAGAGCTTGCTGAGACACGTCAACGAGCGACACCTGGAACTCAAGTATGGATGCCCATACTGCCCCGAACAGTTCACCCGTCCCTATACCATGCAAAACCACGTATCGAAGAAGCACTCGAGCGGTTGAGGAGCGATATTGATATTGTGAGTGCACCTCGGGCATCCTCTTGCGAATCATCATTCACATCGCTCCAGTGACGATACGCGGAGATGCCATTTGGCTCGTCCAGGAATCGGCATGTACCGTGACTTCTGGATACGTTACCCCGTCCCATTCCATTCCAATTACCTTACCTAATGGACCTCATGTATCTTACTACTAGTCAGCCGCGCTCCTAATTGATACCTCAGCCTGCCAACCTGCGGATTGGCTACGTCCGAGGGATCTCCGATATATCATGGAGTGCTTGGCAAGCTGTGCCACATGTGACATCTGGCCGCGTGCCATTTTGATCTGGATAACGTCACAGTTCCTTATGAATTCTGGAACGCAGCCAACGAGACGCCTGCCTCGATGGCTTGCTGTAGAAGTGACCGGACAACATCCTATTCACCGACCCAGGTCGGTCTATGCAGACGCTGGGCCTCTCTGCTCGAAGATCGTGTCGGGAGGGGTGCGTTCGTCGTTTCATCGTTCTTCTAACCTCCATGATGTCTCCAATGCTAAGCCTTTGTCAACGTTAACTTATCAATGAAGGGAAACGTTGCTCGCTTCGACCGAGTCTTAGCCCTCGAGCGCTCCGAGCGTCATCACGACAACGTCGTCGAATTTAGAGCGGAGACTTGGCGTGCGTTCCTCGCTCGCACCCTCTCGAAGCGGACGTATCATATTGGCAAGGGGCTCCTCATATAAAGCACCTTCCGCCCTGTGCCACTCCATCGACCTCCACTGATGGCCTCTCCTCAAACTCCTCCTGGAAACGTCTACCGCAGTGATATTGTGGATCCAAACGACCCATTCTTTATGTCGGTGGCCAGCACTGGTACGGCAACCCCGGGCCTGCCATGGCCAATCACCGATTTCAATTCAATGCCAGTGCATCCCAACCCAGGTGTGTCCTATGCAGCCTACCACAACTGAACCGCTCTAATCTCGCTGACCACCAGCCATCGAGACGCTAAACCAATCCGGTCTTTATCCAACAGAAACATGCGCGCGCCCCGGCCTGGTGGAGAACCCTGACGTCAACATTGATTACCGGCTCCATTGCTCAAATTGGACAGCGGACGGTAAGTACCCAGTTCGGCCGCGAATCGCCCAGAGACTGACCGTCGCTGGCAGTGTGGAGTGTAGATCAACTCGTCGAAGACTGTGCACGATTTCCGCTCGGCACGTCCGAGAGCACCATGCCTCTCCCCAGGCCGGGTTTTTCAAACTTACCGATACCTTCGAACGACATCTTTTCCAGCTGTCCATGGACAGAACAGAACCAGGCAATGGAGGATTATCCTATCCGCCATACATTCATCCGCTCACTGGAACATGCGGAAGCTTGGGATTCGTCCTGGGGTGCATGTAATCTCGACGGACAGAACGATTGGCCGTGCCAGTATAACAATGTAGGTCCCCTCTTTTTTTTTTCACGCGATCCAGGGTTCACGCCGTCTGCGCCAGTTTAATAGCAGCGCCTTCCCGACGCACCGGGTGTGTGAATGGTTTGAAAATGGAGGACCCTGCAATGTGCCCTATCCATCCGGCGACGTGCGCGACCTCAAGCACGCTGTCGCTCAACATCTTCATCGAGAGCACGGCCTCAGTTCGCCCAGCGGAAAATCGATGGTCAGGTGTGGATGGATGGGGTGTTGCAAAGAACTCAAAACGGAGAGCATTGTGAGGCACGTACTGACCGTACACCTGCATGCCACGACAGCGTGCAAGAGGTGTGGGACTGCATTTGCTAGGCTGGATTCTCTTCAGAGGCATATGAGGAATTCGTGCGGGGCCAGTGAGAGAAGGCGATAACATCGCATCATTCATGCACCGCCCGATTCAAGGACATTTGGTTCAACATCAATTAAACTTCTTTTTTCAGAATTAATATTGATGCGCATCTGCTTCAACGTAGTGCAATTTTAAATGATAGGATTTTAGTGCTTCGACAACACCTATGATAAAATTTAGTGACGTTGAATGACATCGCAAAAAAATTGTAGTAGCGGCCAACGTTCCAATGTTCGCCTCTTTCGTTTCCCCACACGATCTTATCGAAACGGATCATAAGCAGGGGCGGAAGCATCCTACTTATCGACGGCGAAGCCAAAGATGTCAGTAACGAAAAAGAGGGTGGGCATGATGGAAACGTGTTCATAGGGACCCCATGCTTCTCTCAATTGACCTGCGTCGTCGACAACGTCTCCCAAAGCTTGTTTTCGACCTCTTCGATCGTCTGCTGCGGCGTGTTGAAGCTGGTTATGAAATACGCCACGTTGCCCAACGTTCTGTGATGTATCGCAAACGGTGCACCGCCAGGGGCCGCGCTGAGAGCGCCACCCTTGCCACACGCGGGGAGTGCGATGGATCGAAGCAGGCCCTGGGCCCTGTGGGATGCATAACCTAGCAGGCAGCGTCAGCATGGTGTTGCGCGTCAAACGAGGTGAGAAATGGCCTTACCACTGCCGTCGTCTTTAAACTTGATCACGAGCACGGTGCCCAACGCCATCGCCTCGTCCACGACGTCCAGCTTTGAGACGGAGTGGACAAAGCCGGGGTCCCAGAAACTCCAGACGACGGCCGATCCAGGCCGCGCATCATGCTCCCATTTCCCGCGTGCGGACCGCCACGCGTCTTGTCGCGAGAGCCTCTCGATCATGTCCAGGGTCGTGTTGGCCACTTGACACCCGACAGGGTGTGCTGTGTAGCTGTGACCGTGCAAGAACGCGTCTACTTTGGATTGGCTGTGGAAAGCCTGAAACACGCGCTCAGAGGCGAGCGTGACAGAAAGTGGCAGGACGCCGCCCGTGAGGATTTTTGCGTAGACGGCGATATCCGGATGGACGCCGAGGAGGGCCCCGAAGGATTTGATGCCAAGGCGGTATAAGCCAACGAAGACTTCGTCAAAGATGACGGGAAGGGGATTGTCAAAAAGGGAGGTGTCGCGAACCGCATCGACCAAGACGCGTTGGAAGAGCGGATCGACAAAGATCATCCCTCCAGCGCCCATCACGATCGGTTCCAACACAAGTGCTGCAAGCTTGGGGTCCCGCTTTTGACGGAGTGCCCACAGTGCGTTCCTGATGTGCATTCGGTAGGTGTCGGCGAGTGGCGAGCCGAGTCTGTTTTCGACGTCGTACACGGTGTGCAGGTCGTCAAACTGGATAGAGGACGTCGTTGGGGAAATCGGGGATGGAACTGCCACGACAATCTTCCCATTGTTAATCGAAACGGTCGGTGGTGCGAACCAAAAGCCCTTGGCTTCATGCCATTCACACGTATAGACCCCTTCCTCTGTCGCGTCCATCGCTCCTATCGTGTCACCGTGGTAACTTCCCTTTAAGCCTACGACCCAAAGGTCTTTCTTGTCGCGGGGCTTGAGCTCCTTTTCGTGGATCGAGAATGATCGCAGGGCCATCTTGAGAGCGGCTTCCATGCCAGTGGACCCATTGTCAGTGAAGAAAGCACGCGAAGCCCAACCTTTACCAGGTCCTTGGTGCACCAGACGCTCTGCCAAGGTGAGCGCAGGAAGATGGGTTGCCTGAGGAAACATGACGTGTCCATACCGGCCAGAGCAAGCGAGGCATCCGCATGTCCCACGGCCTGGGTCCACCAGGACGCGGAACCATCCAACGTGGGGTCAAGCAGGGAGCGGGACGATGGTTCCGGAGACGTGTTGTAAACACTGAAGAAATCTGCCCAAGCGCTGTCTATCACGGTCACGTCCTTTTCGGACTTGACGAGACCGTGCTGTACGAACGGCCACCAGATGGTGTCCAATGTCCGACGGGGCATGGAGTCGAGTTCGTTGATGCGACACGCGTGGGATTCGTCCAGGTGGTGCACGGCACGGAAGATCTCGCTGTCGAGAGTCTTGGGGACTAATCTGGTATAGTAAGATTCCATGGTCGAAATATCCTCGTCGACATTTCCTCGGCGTGAGGGTGGAGGATCCAACGAGGTGACATGTACCCCACGTTCAGCGAAATAAGAAGCGAGATACTCGTGATTGCGGTAGTATTCGTCGCGGAAGAGGAGGATCGCATCCACGATGTATCCTCGCAGCACAAGCGATTCGTAAGACGATATGGTCGACGAAATTCCGCCGAGCTTCGAGTCGCCCACTAGGACCGTGGGAAGAAAGAGTGGTCGATAGCTCTCGAGCTGTGTCGTCCCAGACAGCGTTGGGCTATGCACACCTTAAAGACACCATTACACGGGTTGTACTCCATGCACGCATGCACGCACCTCCAGCAGTTTCTACGTACACATGACCCCGCTTCCCGGTGCGGGCATATGCACGAATGTGTTCGGCGATCGCGTTGACGAACGTCTCGTCCGATGGCGCACAGGACTAGAGGTAAGATTGTTCGATGAACGGGAATCCTCGACCGGCAGGCATCTCACCTCGACTCCCGACTTTTGAGATGCCATTCGCACGGCGAGATGTGGACCGACCGGGTCATCGTATCGGAACAGGCAATGCGTGTCGAGCAGATGCCGGTGGGGCCCGGCGTGCCGTTGAATGTGTCTGCTACACCATCAACAACGTCTGGAGTGACGAGGACTCAGTCAGCTTACGCATCATCGGCATCTTGCTTCGCACCAGTGCTGACCGGCTTCAAATAAAACGCATGTCGGTTTGTGAGAGTGGAAGCCCGAACGAGTGCGGCGGTGATGACGGTCTTGCCGACGTCGGTGTTGGCACCGAATATCTGGTGGACGCGCAGGTGTCTGTAGAGATGGCCCATAGTACTATCACATTTCCCCGACTCGGAGTGACGGCACTCAATTTTTAGTGTGCTTAATCCCGATGAAATCCGATCCCCAGCTTAAACCCGACTATGTATAGCGTAAGTCCGTACTACGGCCGCAAATAGTACATCTATCTACCGGTAAAGTAAACCATGAACACAGTATAGACATGCCCAGATGCCTTGGAGTATCAACGTATGGTACTAGATAAAGTGGATTGCTCAGTAGTATACATCACGAACGTATTCTCGTGCCCATGGTCCAAGTTCGTTATCGGCCATAGTGATAGTGACGCCACATGTAGCAAAGTGCCGCGCGACGCTCTCCTTGGTGAGGGTATCGACAGTACTAATGCTCACGTATGGGGAATAGTTGACGTGGGGAGAGACGCTGAAAGTTCCTCTCCTCAGGATGTTCTCGTATCCGCCTTGCTCAGAGAAGAGCTCGGTCACAACCGCCATAAACTTTTGACGAGTCTCGCGAGACTCTGGGTCATTGGGGTGCACGACAGGACGAAGGCGAGCGACGGCTCGGCTCGCTCTCATGTCGGTCGTATACGGTTTCCCGTCTGCATCACGACGGATGCCTTTGGGGAGTGAGCTTGGATTGGCCGAGTAATACGCCACCCAAGATTCCACAGGGTCCTCTAAGCGAGGGTTGTTCAAGGGGCCAGGCAGCCTGGAATTAGAGGTGGAATGCTCCCAGTCTGGAGTGCGCCAGGTCGACAGGAGGTAGCGTTGGACTTCTGTCTTTTGCTCCCTTGGAGTTTTATGAGCTTCCGAGCACAAAGCCTTGACTCTGGTCAAGGCTTGATGGTTTCCAGGCTGGTGAGCCGCTTTGATAAGAGACTGAATTTGCTTGACGCTCTTGGCAGGCTTAGGGGGTTTTTGAGACTGTGGAAACATCTGCCAGGGCAGCGAAGCAGGGGGTTGTTCTTCAACGAGTGACTGTGGGAGGGGCTCGTCATCATTCGATGGCTGTCCAGCAGATAAAACGACTGCGAAAGAGCGGGCAGCAACGCAATCTGGGAGCTGTGCCTGGGGAGATGCGGGAGTAGCCATCGGAGGAGGAACGTGTTGCTGTGGAAAGAGCGACGATAAGAGCTCTGTCGTGGAAGACTGCTCTGGGGTGGAGTTGGCATCGGGTAGACGGGGTAGCTGAGTTCGTTCTGGAGGAGATGCGGCAGTGGAGACGGGACCGACGGATGGGGATGATTTGACCTCGAGTACGGAAGGGTCCGCGGGAGGAGTGACGGAGGCACGTCTGAGCTTCTCCTGAAGCCTGTCGCAGTCGGCGCGGGTAGCGTCGAGCTGGGCACGGAGGGAGAGCAGCTCCTCGCGGGCCTGGTTGCGCTCAAGACGGTAGCGCTCTGCGTTGTCGCGAAGATCGCGTTCCTCCTCCTTTTGTCGTCGGATACCCTCCGAGATCCCCTTGTTGTACATGTCCTCTCGGGCGCGCTTCCGATCCTGGAAAGCGATCTGGAAAGCGGGCTGGTGCGGAGAGTAGCTGGCGTCGGCGACATGTTTCATGTACGCTGAGCAGACATCGCAACCAGATGGATGGACGATGCCATAGTCCTCGAGGAACTCCCAGGGCGACAAGAGCGTTGGTATGCCGCGGTTGTCTCTGATGGCGGCGCGGAAGGGCTCGTCGCTGCTGGACAGAGGGTACATTTTATCTCCCTTTTTTTCTATGAATATAAAATCAAGACGACCCCAAACATCGTGGCGCTGATATCCTTGTCGACACGTGCTTGCCTTGCGGACAGCGCAAGGCTTTGTTTGGCTTTGTTAACATCTGAAGCTTGTTTTCTATTGTTTGGTTGGTGGCTTGAACCTTAATGTCGATACACTCTCTGTCATCATCACCGCATCGACGTTCTTCATCATGGCTTCAAGACCCACCGTCTCCGTTCACACCGCTTCCGGAGGTACGTGCTCGTCGTCGTGCTCGTTCTTGTCCTCAACCCGCCCTCAGAGCCCTCCAGCTCTCTCCCTCTCCCCGCCGTCCTGACCGCCCCCATCAGGCTCGATGTCGTCGCACAGGTCCACAGTCAGTCTCACCCTTCCTTTCGCATATCGTCCCATTCATCGCTTTTCAGAGAGCATTGCAAAGAACAAGCGCCAGGCCTACGCCGTCAGCGAAAAGGCCGGCCACCAGACTTCCGCAGAGTCTTGGGGTACCGGTCGTGCCGTAGCCCGTATTCCCCGTGTCGGTGGCGGTGGAACACACCGTTCTGGCCAGGTGCGTCTGTACCCTCTTTCCTCTTATCCCCCCTGATCACCCCCCCAGGCAGCCTTTGGTAACATGTGCCGTGGTGGCCGCATGTTCGCTCCCACCAAGACTTGGCGCAAGTGGCACGTCAAAGTGAACCAGAACCAGCGTCGCTTTGCTACTGTCTCCGCACTCGCTGCTTCTGCCCTTCCCTCCCTCGTCCTCGCCCGTGGTCACCGCATCGAGCAGATCCCCGAGGTTCCTCTGGTCGTCCCTTCCGATGTTGAGTCTTTGAAGAAGACAAAGGAAGCAGTCGCCCTCTTGAAGAGCATCAACGCATACCCTGATGTCGTCAAGGTCTCGAACTCTCGCAAACTCCGCGCCGGTAAGGGAAAGATGCGCAACCGTCGTTATCGCCAGCGCCGTGGCCCCTTGATCGTCTACAGCGAAGACAACGGCATTGTAAAGGCATTCCGCAACATCCCCGGTGTTGAGCTTGCCAACGTTAAGCGACTCAACCTACTCCAGCTTGCCCCTGGTGGTCACCTCGGCCGCTTCATCATCTGGACCGAGAGTGCTTTCGCTCTCCTTGATCAAGTCTTCGGAACCTTTGACAGCCCATCTGCCTTCAAGAAAGATTACGTGTACGTCTAGGCACTCTTTTTCTATGTCTGCTTCCTCATAATTGTTTGTCCAGCCTTCCTACCGCCAAGATCGCCAACCCTGACGTCACCCGTCTCATCAACAGCACCGAAATTCAATCCGTCGTCCGTCCTGCCGGCCCCAAAACACAAAAGCGACCTTGGACGCAAAAGAAGAATCCATTGATCAACAAGGCCGTTCTCTTCCGCTTGAACCCATACGCCAAGGTCCTTCGCAGACAGGAACTGCGTACGTGCACCCTGGTCTAGCACTCCTACCATACTTACTTTTGATACCCAGTCCGTCAAGCGCAAAAGGGGAAAAAGGAAAAGAAGAAGGGATCTATTGCTGGCGAGGCTTTCCTTACGACTCTTCTTGCTCCCTGAAGTGGTTGCGTCACGGTGTTGTAGTTGCTTGCTTGTCTTCGTCTTATGGTCAGCATGTTTTCATGTGCGCTTATGTCATGCCCGCAAAAATACATGGTCCGCGTTTGACAACCAAGCAAAAGCATATCAATTGTGGTATCAAGGTTCCGCTACGTATCATGTATTACTGATCGTTAAATGTTAAACGCATTGCAACGTATACTGCATTGACGGCTTTTTGCCATCTTGGACATGAACAAAAGTTACCTGGAGGTGCCGTGTCGTCCCGTTGAGACGCTGGGAAGGCACCTTTCTAATTACTTTCCGAAACCGAAACCCCAAAGTGACCCTCGGCCAGGTTGTTCAGCCTGTCTTCTTCCGCGTCGAGTTTGCGCACGGACAACCAAAACAAGATCCCAGTGACACCAGCCAGAACGGCGACGGTTCCGTAGTTCCACACCAACAACGGATCAGTGGACAAGGCTATTCAAAGGAAAGAAAACGGTCAGAACGCAGGAACGCAAGACAAATATCGTGTACTGACAAACAAACGCCTCGCCGAGGGCCGCCGAGAACGCGGTCGTGAAGAGGAACATGGACATGACGAGCGAACGCATGTTCTTGGGTGCCTTGGTGAACGCGTACTCGAGCCCGGTGATGGACGCCAAGATCTCACTGAACGCAAGCAAGACGTATCTAGAAGCCACCGAAGTGTTATCAACCAGGGCTTTTTTTGAGCGAGTGGCGTAGGTATCTGCTTACGAGCCCGTTTGGATCCAGACGTTGAGCGGCGAGACGAGCGGGTTCTTCTGCGCGTCGACGCAAGTGCTTGCATAATAGCCACACGGGTTCGTCTGACCGTCACCGTCCGTCAGCAGACGCGTCCGCAAAAAGAATGAACCCCGGACGCAAACTCGCCTTG
>JBBPOC010001020.1:0-12045 GCA_038091235.1 Tylopilus rubrobrunneus | reverse complement strand
CCCATCGGGCCCTCTACCCACGTACCCGATGACCGGCGACCCCCCAACAGATCGGCATC
Organism: Tylopilus rubrobrunneus; assembly: GCA_038091235.1. Classification (NCBI taxonomy): domain Eukaryota; kingdom Fungi; phylum Basidiomycota; class Agaricomycetes; order Boletales; family Boletaceae; genus Tylopilus; species Tylopilus rubrobrunneus. Next base: position 11,986 of record JBBPOC010001020.1, on the reverse strand, counting down.
GAAAAGATCGTCATGTGTCTCCCGCTCGAGTTCCGTGGGAGCGACCCCGTAAGTACTCGGCTCGGTCTTTGAGCGCACCCGGTGACCCACGCTCGGCATTATACAGGGCTTACGTCGAAACATGGAAATGGTCATCGAGGCCATGATCGACAGCGACGGTCGCGGGGTTAAACGTGCGTCTTTCCGCACTGGTCCGGTAACCTGTCCCTTGACGCACTGCACAGTTGTCGAGCTCATCAAACCACCTGATCTCAACCAGGCACGCGTCAACAAGTGCCTCATCGCGCTTGTAAACAGAAAGATCGTAAACAAGAATAGTGGATCGGTAAGCGTATTCTGTTTCTCCTTGTACTGTCCCAAAACGTGATCACGACAGGGTTCCGTCCTGTATCATTGGCATGGATTGTCTTGAGTGTACCTTCTAGTCGCAACGAATCCACTTTTCATTCGTTCCCCGTCTTCTACTTCCATCAATAATAAAAGGAATACATCGACAGAAAAATCGTAGCGTATTGATGACGGATAAAAGTAAACGAAAACCCTAACCAACCTAGTTCGTCTGTGCACCAACAGCCTTATCACCAACAATTAGCCAACATCGCATGACAACACTCAAGAATACGCACCAATCGCTTCAAATGTTCCATAAACACCTGTAAGCTCACGTCGTCGGTGAAGATCGCCTGTCCAGTACCCGCGCCCTGCGCAGTCCCATACATCGACGCCGACATGTGCGTCGTCGACGGGTTCAGCTTCGACAACAAGAATCGCGCCTGACTCCCCCCTTGATCACACACAATGTACCGTGGGATCGGGAATCGGTCCGTCAGCAGGTCTTGGGCGTCAGCCACGGGCGCTTCCAACAATTCCTTGAAGTTTTCGTAGCCTTCTTGCTCTTGGTAGCCTTGTTTGCGCCATTGGGCGACGGTTTCGCCGTGGAAGATGAGGATGTGGAAAAACGTGTCGAGGAGCAAGATCACGTCGGGCTTGATCGACACGCTGTCAAGGAGTACGGGTTGTGGGGCCACGTCAAACGTGTATGACATGAGTGTCGGTTGGATCATGATCAAAGAGTTGTTGACGTCTTCTTCGTTCAAAATATGTCTAGGGGCCAACATCAGCATGCATACAACAAGTACCCCAAGAATCACTCGCCTGTAAAACGCGGTCTCGTCCGGACTGTTGTTAAACACCTGCAAAAACTGACTCCGCCTCAAGTGGAACATGAATTGCGGGTAAATGCTAAAGTTGTCCGTCAACCTAAAGCTCGCTGGATCTTCCTTTCGATAGTCGGCAAACTTTTGACACAATCGGATGAGCATGCGATCCAACCACCTCAACACGTCCGGTGAATCGTCAATCTCGGCTTTGAAAACGGCTATTCTCGCCATCAACACAGCAGCAGCCTCTTGGTCGAACGAGGTAGCAACGTTGGGCGACCCTGCTTCCGCAAAGTTGCGCGCGATGGTCGTCACACGTAGACGCTGCTGACCGGACGAATGCTGATAGTGGGTGACGAATTGAATGAGACCACGCGAACCGGGCTGAAGAGCTTGTCCAGCGGGTGTGACGACTTCAAAGTATACCGCAGCGGACGTCCGGGGAGTAATGCTGTTCAATTTCCATGCCGATGTTTGACCAATACCAATCTCGGTCTCGCCTACGCAGGCGGATTTTTTGCCAGCAGATATGGCGTGTCCGATGAGACCAGAAACTCTCAACTCTTTAGTAGTCTATGGCGATGCCTGAGAACATGGGACACAGCAAGTAGACTGAGAACAGGTACCTGGACGTCAAAGGTAGCATTAAAGCCCATTTGCAGGAAATCTTGGTCATCCTTGTTGAATACGCGAAGGAAACTTTGCTTGAAAATCGAGGTGGCGAACGAATCGGAGAGCACAATGACACCGTTGGTCGAATTAGGCAACGACTTCATTTCCAAAAGACCGACTTGATCCAGGCAACCGGCAAACAAATCAACCACGTGGCCATTGTTTGAGGCTCTCTTGGCGAGACCCTCGTAAAACTATCAACGAAATTGAGCAGAGTGGCTAGTACAAGAGGAAGCACACGCATATACCTTGACGGCGCGCTTGTAGTGTTTTACACTATCACGCTCGATATCGTGATGCGAACGAATCGGTTCTTTGAGTTCGTTGCTCACCACCATACCGGGACCTTCGGTAGCCGGGCCACCGGCAAAGATCATGATACGAGCGCCCGTGTTGGGGTACGTAGTCTAGCAAGTTATCGTAAGCAACGCGCAGCATGAGAGCAGAACAAGACCAACTTCCAACAAGCCGACAGCAACACTGATGGCGACGCCAGTGCAGCGAAGAGGACGCTTGTCGTTCGCAACGGGCCAAGGATCACGTGCAAGAGTCTCGAGGATGCCCGTCAATTGGAACTCGCACTGTTGAACTGGGAGAAGGAATCGAGCGGCGCCAAAAGCCTGCTGGGGCATTGGCTGGCCGGGACGGGGGGCAGCGCGGGCGGTCGTGCCAAGACCGAGCATGTCTTGGATTTGCTTAGGAGCGTATTCCTTGCCACCACGGAAGACGTAAGATTTGCTGCATTCGGCATAGCCGATTTCGTGGACTTGCGTCTGGCGCGGTGTCAGCGACGAGGGGGAGGATGCAAAGGACACAAACCATGGTGCCATAGGTGATGAGACCGACGAGAGAGTATGGTGGCAGTAGACTCAGGCTGACTACGATGGCGTCCCGGAGTGCTTTGAGATCCTCTTCGTCGAGACAGGTGTCGACGACGAAAAGGAAGATGGGGGGCACTTGCGCGGGACGGGAGAGGGTGTACTCGATGGTGGTGTACTTTGGGAGGAGTTCAGCGGGCAAGTTGGTGTTTGAAATGTCCTTGTAGTGCGGGGGGAAAGCGTTGCGGGAGAGACAGAAAGGACATATCCAGAGTTTACCGCGAATGTCGATTTGACTAGGACACGATGAGCGGACGCTTACAAGGCGAAAAAAACGAGCTACCAGTAAGGGTTGAGTATGGCACGACACGGGGGTTTGCACGTGACGGGTTCGTAGAGGACGGGAGGGAGATCCTCGCGGTGCTTGAGTGGAGTGTAGAGAGCAGATATCGGCACGACGGTGCGGGTCGCCTCCATGCGCGACGATGGCCAGACATTCCACGAGAGCCGTACGCCTGTGTAGGTGTTATTAAGTATGTGACTACCAACCAGACGAACACTCGCCGTCGCGTTCCTCGACGTCCTCAAAGTTGAGCATGATGAGCAATGAAGTCCAGTCGACGTGTCGGACGATGAGCAAAACACAAACACGGTCAAACAAATGTCCGTATCGCCGATCCGGTACGATGACTAAGCAAGCCTTCAACTCGTCTTGACGACGTCGTGTCGTTCGAGTCATGCAAGTATCTTTTTCGTACACTTGCTTTCATTTCTAATCTATTTTATTAGGGTGTCTATCCACGTAGAGTCGTCCGAAATCGCTCGTGCGAGTCTACACATCGCACTACCGTGGTACACACATCTCTACGCCGTCCCTTTTCTCACTCTCTACCCATTGCTTGCCTATGCGTACTACGTCAGGTATGACGACTGGATAAAGAGCGAAGAATGGACTTTTCTCGCTTGTGTCTCACTCGGCGCAGGTCACGCTCTCAGCTTCCTCGTAACACGTTGGAGCGCCGGTGCAAAGGCTTGGATAACCACACGCACAGTACGTCTCCCCTCGTGTTCTCGTACTTCACTTACACGTCCTCCCAAAGGCCTCCTCGATTGAAGACGCCGATTGCATTCGTCTCGTTCCGCATCAACATCGTGGTCAGGGTGAAATCGTCCCACTCATCAAGCGAGTCCCGTCTCAGCCCATGTCGTATACCTTCAACTATCAACGGGACACATACGTCCTCGCAAAGTCGTCTCCGCCCGTATTCACACGCCTCCCATATCCGTGCACTAGCCGTCCTCCCATTTCAGACTTCCTCGCACCCCCCGGTCTCTCCACGAAAGAAATAGATCCACTCAAGTCTCTCTATGGAAAGAACGAATTCAACATCCCGATTCCTTCTTTCGTCGAACTCTTTGGTGAACACGCGACAGCACCCTTCTTTGTCTTCCAGGTCTTTTGTGTCGCCCTCTGGTGCTTGGACGAGTACTGGTACTACAGTATTTTCACTCTGTTCATGCTTATCATGTTCGAATGTACTGTGGTTTGGCAGGTGTGTTGATCGAGATTCGCCTCCACATCCAGGCTCACGGACTTGGTACAGCGAGTCAGAACACTCAAAGAATTTAGAACCATGTCGGTCGCACCATATCCCATACAGTGTCTCCGCGATTCCAAGTGGATCACGTTGCAGACGGACGAGCTGCTCCCTGGTGATGTCGTCTCGGTTGGCAAGTGTGCTTTCCCACATACGTCGTGTGCCGTTTTAACCCATCATTTGTTCAGCTCGTTTGCAATCGGAAACCGTTGTTCCCGCTGACATCCTCTTGGTTCATGGCACATGTATTGTCAACGAGGCCATGTTGTCCGGTGAATCAACACCTCTTCTCAAGGAGTCTATCCAGCTTTTGGACACCTCGGACAAGATTGCTGTTGATGGGGCGCACAAAAATGAGGTCTTGTTCAGCGGGACGAAGGTACTTCAAGCTAGCCCCACGAGTAAGTACCAATTAGCTTGACATGTGCGTTTGATTCTCATGCTATTATTAGGTCAAGGACAGACTTCTGCCGGAACTCCCGATGGTGGATGTCTCGGCGTCGTGTTGCGTACTGGATTCGGCACAGCGCAAGGTCAACTGGTCCGGACAATGATCTTCTCCACCGAGCGTGTTTCCGCAAATAATGCAGAGTCTTTCTTATTCATTGGATTTTTGCTCATCTTTGCTATCGCTGCCAGCTGGTATGTTTGGGTGAAAGGTGCTTCATAATCTGGTTCCCACTGGTGCTTTTACTCACTTTTTGGCCGACTAGGCATCGAGAGAGACCTCAAAAAGTCCAAGCTACTGCTCGACTGCGTGCTCATTATCACGAGCGTTGTACCACCGGAGTTACCGATGGAACTCTCGCTCGCGGTCAATGCGTCGCTTGTAGCGCTGTCCAAGTTTGGTACGTCAATTCCTTTACAAACGGAGCTGGATGAATAGGGCACCCAGCTATTTTTTGCACGGAGCCGTTCCGCATTCCTTCTGCTGGAAGGGTGGATGTGTGTTGCTTCGACAAGACAGGCACAATCACCGCAGAGAATCTGGTTCTCGAAGGTGTTGCGGGCATCGAGTAAGATCTCTTCTGCTCTTTGGTGTATTCCGCTTACACCGTTCGGTAGCGACTTTGACAAGTTAAGGCTTATTGATGTAAAAGACACTGGCAAGCAGACCATTTACTGTCTCGCTGCGGCGCACGCGCTCGTTCGCCTGGATGACGGTGTCGTCGTCGGCGACCCTATGGAAAAAACGACCCTCGAGGCGTTGGAGTGGCAAATTTCGCAAGGTTTGCCATTCGAACATGGCTTTAGGCAGGATCTAATTCATGGAGCATAGGCGATGCGGTTTCCCCCGGCGCAAGCAAGACGCCCAACGCGTCACGGATTTACATCCGTCGCCGTTTCCAGTTCTCTTCTGCACTCAAGCGCATGTCCACCGTGTCCACGCTTCCTTCTGGAAAGGCCCTAGTGGCTGTGAAAGGTGCTCCCGAGACAATCAAGGCCATGCTTGCGTTTGTACCTGAATGGTATGACGAGACATACAAGTGGTACACGAGACGGGGCAGCCGTGTGCTTGCGCTCGGCGCGAAGGAGATGGATTCGATGTCCATTGACAAGGTGCGTTGTTTTCTTCGGCCAATCCGAATCCACGGTGTGAACATGTTTCCTAGATCAACAAGCTCCACCGAGAGGAAGTTGAGAGTAAGCTCACATTTGCGGGATTCCTGGTATTCCACTGCCCGTTGAAAGCGGATGCCGTCGAGACGCTCAAAATGTTGGCCGATTCGTCGCACCGTGTAAGTGTCATCCACAGTCGCGTTTACTATATTCACCATGTTTTAGTGTATCATGATTACAGGAGATAACCCGTTGACCGCCGCCCACGTCGCACGCGATGTCGAGATTGTTGATAGGGACGTGCTTATTTTGGACTTGAAGGAGAACGCTGCCCACGATGCTGGTACGTCAGCCGCCATGCACCCTCTCTATTTATTCATCTCTTGTTAGACCTCTGTTGGCGTACTGTGGATGAGAGCAAGATTATTTCTGTTGATCCTTCCAAGCCCCTCGACACATCGCTCTTTGACGAATACGACATTTGCATCACAGGCGCAGCCATGAAACAATTCCAGCCTTTGCCGAGCTGGACCGACCTTGTGCAAAACACCTGGGTCTACGCGCGTGTGTCTCCTTCCCAGAAAGAGTTCATTCTCACCAGCTTGAAGACCCTGGGGTACGTCACGTTGATGGCAGGCGATGGTACGAACGACGTCGGTGCATTGAAACAGGCTCACATCGGTGTTGCCCTCTTGGACGGTTCTCCCGAGGACTTGCAAAAAATTGCCGAGCACCAGAAAATGGAGCGCATCAAGAAGGTATACGAGAGCCAGCTCAACATCTCTGCGCGCTTTGGTCAGCCACCTCCGCCCGTACCACCTGCCATTGCACACATGTACCCGGACGTCGTCGAAGCGCAAAAGAAGGCTGCAGCGAACCTGCAGGTTGCGAGACAGAAAAATCCGATGGAGAAGGTTTGTTTACGGTGATACGTTGGTGGATGTTGACACTGATTATTTGCCATAGTTTGACTTGGGTTCGATCACGGATGCGTTATCCAACATGGAAGGTGACGAGGATGTGCCTCAAATCAAGCTCGGAGATGCATCGTGTGCTGCTCCGTTCACTTCCAAACTCTCACATGTGGCAGCCAGTGAGTCTTTTTCGATCGCTACCCGTATCATCTCAATCTATGTCCTAGTTTCCCATATCATCAGACAAGGTCGTTGTACACTCGTCGCGACCATCCAGATGTACAAGATTTTGGCACTCAACTGCCTTATCACCGCGTATAGCTTGAGCGTACAGTATCTGGACGGCATCAAATTTGGCGATTACCAAGTAACTATCAATGGAATGCTTATGTCAGTGTGTTTCTTGTGCATCTCGCGCGCACAGGTACGTGTGTCTGTCCCGTGGGCGGCGTGGTGTTGACAGCCGCATTGTACTATACAGCCCGTCGAGAAGCTTTCGCGCGAACGGCCGCTGGGCAACATCTTTAACCTCTATGTGTTGCTCTCTGTCCTGCTCCAGTTTGCGCTGCACATCGTATCTCTGGTGTACATCACGAACCTGGCCCACTTTTACGAACCGTAAGTCATCTCGTCGTCTGTCCACTGCCACGCCTTCACCGTGACCAGACCGGGCGTCATCGATCTCGAAGCCAAATTCGAGCCAAGCCTCTTGAACACGGCCATCTACCTCTTGGGTCTCTCCCAGCAAGTCTCCACGTTCGCGATCAACTTTCAAGGTCGACCTTTCCGCGAAGGCATCCGCGAAAACTCGAAGCTGTACTGGGGCCTCGTCGGTGCGAGTGCGGTCGCCTTCTCCGGCTCGACCGATCTCTTCCCCGAGCTGAACCGGTGGCTCCAGATCGTCGAGATGGACACCGCGGTACGTGTTCTCGCGCGTGTCCTATTGTCTGGTTTCCGACTGGCTGACGGACGGACTTGTGTCACAGTTCAAGGTGAAATTGACGGGCGTGATGATCGTCGATTTTGCGGGGTGTTGGGTGATTGAGAAGGCGTGTAAATACCTGTTTGCGGATTTGGAGCCCAAGGCGTTGATCACGCGGGGACGGGAGCGGAGGGAGGCGAGGCGGAAGGAACAGGCGAGGTTGGCGGAGGTGGCGGAGGGAGAGAAGAAGGCGCAGTAAGGACGGGAGTGGGTTTAGAGTGATAGCGGTGTGGAGTCCACCATGGACGAATAGACTCGCGTTCGTTGCATTGTTCATTTCCGCTACGAATTAGTAATGGGTGTTTCATTCTCTCCCAGATCTTCTAGTAAGCTGCAATTTGCACATTGGCATGAATACTAGTACTTAGGGGCAAGTGCGACATTTAGCGCCCGGTTCATCGTTCCATCTCGCTTTGATTGGAGCTAATCAGTGCCCGCTCAGAGTACTGTGACTATCTCAGCGAGGCTCAAGCTCAAGACGGACTCAAGGTTGGCGCACGAAGGGAAGCTACTAATTACTTACATGGTATTGCTGGTGCATAATGCAAAATCTCTCCATCCAGTAGCTTCATAGACTGGTCACCAGTCTAGTAGCTCCGAACTTCGAAGGATACCGCCAACTGGGTTTCACCATGTAAATTCGAGTGATGAGTCCTGACGACAAGCACAATGTAATATTACACCCTTATTGTATATAGTGTAGTAAGCGTATGAACTCCTCTGCCTGTAGCTCGCCTAGCCCACAGCGGTCCCTCAAGCTCTTTACAGTTGCCTTCTTTCGTGATCGACCTCCCCAAACTCTCCACACGTTCGGTTTGGTCGGGATTTCTTCCGCATTTAGTGTGCTATGAGGTACGCAGTCCTCGAGCATGGTTTGAACAGACAGTCTAGATTCCGACAGTTTCCTACGGTGCTTGATGTCGTCTGGATCTCCAAGGGGGAGTGATGTAATGCACGCATGACGAATTGCATCCTTGCGCGCGCCGAGGGACTTGACGAGTTCATCGCCGTTTGCCTCCCACCATCTGTCCATGGAGTTATGAGATTCAAGGTGGGTGACAACGACGGCGGCCGGGACGTGCGGATCGCAGAGGAATTCTTTGAACAACCTGTAGACATTCAGCTCGCTCTGGCTCAATCTTCCCTTTTGCTTGCAGAACACAAGCAGGTCAACGCCGTCCTGCCGAGACAAGTCACGGATGAGCCGGACGGCGTTCCCTGCGGCGTGTTCGCTCCCCCCGTGCTCGATAGACGTAAGAAAACCTATGGTGTCCCAGACGAGGAATCGTTGCAACCCCGTGTTGATCTCGTATGAACGGTAATCCACTGTACAAATATTGATCCCATCGCTGACAGCCGCTATAGGATGCCCGACGATAAGGTTGATGATCGAGCTCTTTCCGGCCCCTGCTTCTCCGAAAAGGACAACATTAAAGGGGCGGGACGGTGGTTTGGCCAACTGTTTTAGCAATGGTGTAGCTTCGGGGTGGCCTAGTCCACAGGCGGAATTGCTGGCGAGGTCGTGGAGAGAGGTGGTCGTACAAGATGAGAGCTCAAGGCGCAAGGAAGCCGGGGGAGCAATAGTAGCGTAGTTTTCCAAGAGTTTCCTGAGCTTCTGTCTGGACAGATCCGAGTCGCGACCCGTCCCGATCGTCGTGATGCATGCATGTGGTATGCATTGAACTGGGATACCGGTTCTTTGAGCGATAGTATTTCGATTGCGTTCCCACCACTCCTCATCGGGGGCGTCAAAATGTGTTACAACGAAGGCTATTGGTGCATGGCCGCCGTAAAAGAATTCGTTGATGCACCGATAGAGGTCACCAAGCGCGGGAGAGATTCCGTCCTTGCGTGCACAGAGCAGAATAATGTCAACACCCTCTCTGAGATTTCGTAAGAGGGAGTGTGCTTGTTCATGGGGGGAAAAAGTACTGGGGTCTTCCCCTTGGGCGAGGCGGAATCCCATTGTGTCCCATAGTCGAGACTCCGTTCCACCAATAGATATCGGGTACCACCGGGGTCGCTTGGTGCAAGAATCTCCATCCGAGGATACCTGAGCGACTGGCTCCTCTGTAAGTAGATTGACGATCGAGCTCTTTCCGCACCCAAGGGTACCAAACAACACGACGTTGATCTCCGACTTGAGACTTGGACAAAGAGTCAGATTTTAGCAGCTAAATCATGATGGAAACATACATAGGCTTGGGTTGCCAATGCAACGACTGTCCCAACTCGTGTATAGAGAATGACAGTGCCTCTTGGGCCGACGGTCGATTTTGTGGACGTTGTGGAGACCAGCATCTCTCGATGAAACCCCAAACGGCATCCGGTACATCGACAGGCCATGGGGGCCGCGGTGGATTTTGGAATTCCTTTGATCTCCTTTCGGCCTCTGCCCTATTCCATGGGATCTTTCCAGAAAGGATCTACCCAAGCAACTTAGAATACGGAAAAGAAATGAGAGCTCAATGTACGCACGAAGAGGATGGTGGTGCCAAGAGAGTAAATGTCGCTGCCGAGCGTAGTTTCAAGTCGGAAATCAGGGTATAAATCGGGATATAAAAGCTCGGGCGCAGTCCACAAGAATGCACCAGGACGAACACTGTCAGTCCAGAGGTAAGTCAACCGATCCAACGCAGGGCGAAGGGTTTGAGAGAGCCCGAAATCGGTGAGGCGCGCATTGTGCTTAGCATCAATCATAATGTTGCCCTGCACAGAGAGAAATCAGGCAGCGAGTCACTCGGGTCAAACGACACAGCATACCGGGTGAAAATCCCCATGAACAATGTGTTGCGAGTGTACTACCGGTAGGAGGTCAGTTCGAAATCACTACCACAGTTCATAAGCTTACGGTACTCTAATCCGGAGACTATTCCTTTAATCTGTGATATCGTTTTGTAACACGAGTGGACGTAAAAGTGTCTGCTACTCACAAGTTGGATCTGACTAGGGACCGAAAGTGCCATGCTATTTCGAAGAACATACTCAAAGAGTGTTCCATTCGGCATCCACCTCGAAACCATGCAGGTATACTGAGAGGCAAAATCTTCGCCACGTGCCGTCCCCAGCAGGGGGACAATGTTGCGATGGTCTAATCTTCTCCATATTCCAAGCTCACGTTTCATTTTCTGGAAATTCGCCACCGGTCAGTGGAGCCGTAGAATCAACCGTCAACTCACTCGTATAAACTCTGCCTTTTCTTCTTGGGTAATCCCGCTGGGTGAAACGACAACCTTGACCGCGACCTACATGCAGTGAAGCCATGCGTAGGAATGATGGAGGATGATCACCTTCTCGTTCTGTGTGCAGGAACAACTATACACGACGCCGAAAGAACCATGTCCAATGATTTGCTTGTCGCGTAGGAGAGTGCCAGTAAGATCAGGTGGATCGGCGACATCGGCTTCAAGGAGGTGCGAACCCGTAAAGCTACAGAACGCGTGCTTTAGACTAAAGCGAGCGTCTCCAAGATAATCTACATGCCTTGACTCTGCTTCACGATGGCTGGATTGTAACATTGTGGAGTGCGAAAAAATGCGAGATCGACAGGTTCGTTGGCTGTTGGATACGTGGCGAATGAAGAACGTTCAACCGCAAAGGGGAGTTGGACAGGGTTGCGGATGGTTGCCTTTAGCAAGCGTGCCACGTTTTTACATCGTGGAAGACGATATCATGTGCATGCATGATGCAAGTTGGGGAACTTTATCTACTAACTTTACATGACACATGACACGACAGGTTCCTCGCCTATCGTCGCTGTTCTCCAAGCACTGGCACTGGCAGCTAGAACTTGAGCTTGCCAGTGCACCTCCGGGTTGCTCTATGATACCCACTGGCCCTCCCTGGTAGCTTCCTCCCAATTCACCACAACGTCTGGATCGCACATATGATTCGCACCAATATACTTGCACTAAACTCCTAATCACCATCCCCAAAACTTGCGCGCCCCTCCAATTACTCCAAATGCAGGATACCTATCGCACCTGCGAGGTAGCTATCGACTCGCATCCATCTCTCTTCATGTGGATTGGGGCTCATCCACGATTGCGTGGTACAAGTGGCGAGCCCAGTCACGGAGGGGAAATGCGTCGACAGAAACGGGGCTACATCATCAGGACTGTCGATCGGGGAACATGGAAACGACAATGTCGTGATCTTGTGGGATCCTGGGCGCACTGGGACTCCTTGCGGGACGGTCGTGGCATCGAGCGTCAAGCAAACCTTGTGCAACTCCGTGCAAACGGCGACGAGCAATAGGAGCCCGTCGAACGTGATATAATTG
>JBBPOC010001019.1:0-12054 GCA_038091235.1 Tylopilus rubrobrunneus | reverse complement strand
TTCTGGGCGGTGGAGCATCATGACATCGCGGTGCTCTGTGTTTGGATTGAATACATCGGTTGCATGGCGAACGTCGTAAGTCGTGTAGTCGATCCGAAGGACGAAGTGTTGATAAATGCGGTTGTTCTTGAGTACGACATGGGTTGGATTGGCAGGCAATGCACCCCAAGGGTCTTCAAGCCCGTCAGTGAGGGCGGGGTTCAAGTCGCCGTCTAATTCCAAGTTCACTGCGTGAATTTCCGTGATACGAGGTAGTAGATGGTGTTTGAGTTTAAGTACGAAGTCCTAGACCCACATTGGTACATTATTGAAATAACATGCAGAGCGTACGTCACCTTGAAAACGGGGTCATTAGAAGTTTTCCGGAGAAACGTTGACACGTCCAATGGATTATTTTGTGACTGTCCGACTTGATAGCGCTGCTTGAGCTCTTCCGATGATGTTTGAGGCATGGCGTCGCGATCAATTCGCTCGCGAATATGACGTATGCGCAACTGGCGCCTTTCGATTTGAGTGAGTTGTCGAACAAAATCTTTGCGGCTCGTCCGAAGGAATCTTCCCTTTCCAACCCTATGTTCTCGTTCTCCCTGTGAAACGAAGGTGATCAAAAGTTCAATCACAGTCGCAATAGAAAATCCGCACCAACTGCGTCGAATATGAATCGGTGGTACCATACCTCCTGATGGAAGACACGTAGTCGCCGAGGGCGTGCAGTTTGTAGGTCTTCAAATTTAGGGTCTTCGGTTGTCGTGAGGGTGTTTGGGATGATTTATGTGAGGAGCCATGTGCGTGCGACTGGGACTGTTGCTGGTGGCGCTGTCGGCGTTCAGCTTCGCGCCTGAGCTCAATGGTCGAAAAAGCGGGACATGTGACAGTGCTGAATGCACGAATTTCTCTCCCTAGTGATATTGTGACATCATTCATAATCTGGAGTGTGTCGTTGGTGTGCATGCGAAGTTTGGCAAGTCCATGCCAATAGCAAAGAACGGAAAGCAGGTTCAACACGGACGTATTGTGTGGTTCCGGGAATAAACCATCGAAGACGGGCATGGCACACTGGAATCACTCTATTATTAGATCACTGCCAGTCAAATCAATGGTTCGACCTACTAACCTGTAGAATATCCTCAAAATCGTGAGCTGCGGTTCTCTTCATCTCTGATACATTCCGAGAGAAGCGTCGAATGGTGTCCCGTCCAAACGTCGGGACTTGGTGATATCTGACCACACACGCATGAGTAAATGAAATAAAACGGGTCTGGAAAGAGGGTGAACCTGCGATCGAGTTCATGAAGCTTGCTCTCTTCCGAGCACTCCAGCATACGAAGAAGTTGAGTGAGCACAGCTTTCCAGACCCCTAGCTCAAACTCGTGGAGAAGGTCGACCACAAGCATACAGAAAAGACTAAACCCCAAATGACATAACTTGTCTGAGAATGCATTCTGCGTCAAGGTAGTATTCAAAATGGGATATCATCGAACCTCGTATCAGAAATATGCTTACCAGTGTTGGGACGAGTGATTCCGGTTTAAGAAGGGCCTCCACTTGAGGCGTCGTAATTGCGTAGTTATCCCTGTAGATAAGGTCTCGTGATGCCCGTATTGACTCTCGACGACCGCGATTATCTTGCCGAGCGAGTACATGCCGATCCCACATATCTTTCTCAGTGGCGAGGTTATGAACCTCATCCATCATAACTTTGCAACGAGGACAGGGACACCCACCAAGGTTCCGTATTGACGCAATGAGTATTCTATGAACAAGTAAAATCAGCTCATTTGGAAAGAGTGTATGGTAGAAGAACGACTTTTCTGGATAGTCTGCGGAATATGTGAAAATCCGGGGGTAAAAGTGGCGCTTCAAGCCATCGCAGCAGGTGATTACAATACCATGCTTGTAAGCCGTAATAAAGTCTTCGTCAAGCAGTACTTTCCACTGTTCATGAAAAAACTCCCTGTGACAATGAGTCATGAGAGTGTCATTCAAAGTCCTCCCCCCAGAATGACTCATCACGAAATCTTTGAAAGCGTCAGGGAGCTACAGCGAACCGGTGCCAGTGAGATGAAAAAGAACTCATCTCGACTCTGATCACTCACCGTCTGGAAATAGGCGGCGTGAGAACAAGAGTTGTTGGAGGGCTGACAACGACGGTATTTCGACTCGTTTCCAAAATACACATAGAGTGGCCATAGTTTGGTGTTGCCGAACGTGGTGAGTTGAGTTGCGTCTGACCAAAACATGAATGCAGCAACCACACGGGGCAAGCCGCAGTCAAGTTCCGGAGGCGATTCTTGCAATTCCCGATGAGCATCGAGGAACGCACTGGAGGTAAAGAGTTCTCCATATATCTTGATGTCTCGATCTTTGTGCGGTGGATGCCAAAATAGATTATAAGGTTCGTAATGGAAATGCGCAGCCTGGATAGGGTCTGTAATCTTCTCTTCCAAGATCGAGATGAGAGGGCAATGATAAAAGTCTTGCATAGTATAGGACTTGGGGCCTGGATTCGCTAAGCGGCTGTGGAAAGGCACAGAAATGGTGATCGGAGAGGATTTCCAACCGCAATCACTGCTCAACCACTCGGGAGCGTCTGAACCTATGTCAGATTTGTGATCGCCGAGTTTTTTGTTGATGGAGTCCCATGCAACTCCACATATATCACCAGCATTGAACGTAGGGTTTTCAATGATGCTGAGGAGTTGCTTAAAATTTTCCCTCGATTTCTGGGCCCCTTGATTCCAGTACCAGTCCCCGAGACGCATTGCGCTCTCATTCGGGTAAGGATGGAACAGGTTCGAGTTGCCGGTGTTCGAACGTTGGGAGCCAGTCGATGCTTGCGTTAAGTGTTCTACCGAAGATGGGTCATCCGGGTCGTGCGATGGAAGAGTCTGTGTTGAGTAGACACGGAATAAGCTGAACTTATTCATCAGCGTCTTGAAGAGTCGAAGTATCGGACGGGAAGTGGACGTGGATGTGGGTGATGCGGAAGACCCAGATGGTGTAGTAATTGCATGGTTTGGTACTTGGTGATGGGGCTCTGCTCCTGTCCGAGTTGTTGGTCCAATAGGGTCGACTACTAGCTCTGAAGGAGGTAGAGGCGGAGGCGGCTCGGGTGATGTTTGTCGAAAGCGTAATGGTAGTTGGCGGACTCTACGGGGCCAACGTAGCGACAGAGGCAAATCATCCTACAAATTTTATCAGCAAGGGCGGGTGCATAAAAAATGCCGCATACCTCGAGATGGTCAGTCACGGTAGTACTAGTAGGAACGTTGACAAGGCTCTGTTGAGGGACATGCGAAGAGTTGACCTAGACAATGGTCTACGTGAGCAACAGACACACTCAGCAAGCACCAGCATGCCTGTTTGTCGCCCTGCTCGCCAGCGTCATCACCGTGACCGTCCCCGGCATCTTGCTTGCTGCTACTTGCAACGGGAACTTCGTCGGTACTTGCACTATGTCTCGAGAGGGATAGTCGGGCCTTTTTGACTTGGTAAATCTCCTTTGCCTTAGCAAGGGCGCTGATCAATCTTTTCTTGCCCTTGCGACAGTTTCTTTCGTGCCTGGTGAAACCCCCAGGGTCGGTGAATGTACGTCCGCAGACACAAGTCTGTAGGAGGATGTCGTCGGACATAGTGTTGACTTGAATACGGAAGAGCTTGCTGCCGTTGGGCCCAGCTCGGGAGATAGTATGGAGAAGAAAATGGTGGCCCGTGGGGCAAAAATGTTGGTTATTCACACAAATCCCATGTGGACTCGGAAGTGCTAGGCATGATGCGTTGACGTTGCTATGCTGGTGGAGGGCTTCGTAATATGACATATGTTGACGTCACATCGACCTGACGTCATTCGACCCGATTTGCTGCCCCGGTTGTAGCCTCTGGGAACAGAATTCCTGTACTAAACAAATTTGGGAAAATGTTCGCTCGGTTTTCAGAGGCTGAGATAGCCCCAGATCGATCGGGGAGCAACAGATGCTGCACCTCCGTCCTTCTAGAGACCTGCCAGTGCCCAGGCCCCTACTAACGTGTCCACTGGCAAGGAATTGGAACGCCCGACCCGGGCCCCCGAATCACTCACTGGCACAACTTGAAGTCAGAACAAAACATTCACTAGCACTAGTCCAACATGAACTACCTAATACACTGCTACGCAACAACAATTCCATTACATCTAATCAGACAACAGCGAACACGCGTGAAAGGCATAAGGAAACACGGATATAAGTTAAGCTCACACTACAACGGCGAACGTATGTGAAAGACGAAGGGAACAGGTACCCAAGTTAATTCTGGAGTCATCGTAAGCCAAGTGATGACTCAGATGATCTGCTGAAAATTAGGTCCCTACCGTAACGCAGCACTCAGCGATGGAGAGCGGCCCCAGGTTCTGCTCACAAATGGCACGGAGGTATTTCGCTGCAGCTGTCGTGCTGTCCTTTGCAGGATTCTGCTCAGCTACCATACGACTTATATCCTCTTGGCTAAGGTAGTGGCGTAGAAGTTCTTCATGCTCTTGATACATCTGCTGAGAACGGAGAAGAAGTTTTGCCAGCATCATCTTCTCTTGCAGAGCCTCTATGAACAGTTCCACGGTGCGACCCTTTTGCCCTGACGAGACTGGACCAAAGGCCTAAAAAGGTGATAACATGTCTCTACTTCGTTCGCTAAGCAAACTTGAAGGACATACCACAAGGGAAGCGACCTGCTGCAGAGATTCACCGTTTGAGACTGTTCTTTCAGACAGACTGGTAGTACTGTCTGCCTGATCATCGAAAGAATCGGATGGAAGTACCCTGGAATGGTAACCTGCCAGTGGCGAGGAATAGTGTACAGCAGAAAGGTGTTCTGCAGGAAGTAGTTTAGGCGTGGAAGTTGAGGACACCTGGGACGACTTCATAACGGACGTGAAAATTATACAAAATAACCAACTGAATATAAATATGTATTTTCAGTAAAATCTGACACGTAATAAATTGAGGGCCGGCATTAGAGTTATTAGTCTTAGATTCAGATCCGAGGAGATAACTACGATCTCAGATTATCTGTCACTCTGTCGCTGGCAGTGGTCGAGATTAGATCTAGCCTACTAATAGAAGTGACATCAGCGTCGTGCGTCACTGTTCTGCTCGGCCACCTGCGTGATAGATACCCTTAGATACCACGGAAACAGGCTGAGTGAAACCTTCAATTTGACCTACTAGTGTCGCGTCACGAGTCTCTAAAATCGGCTTGAGCTGCGGTGCTTGGAGAACTGGCACTGGTTGGAATGGGTCCATGGTGGCAGTCGTCGAGCGAGATCATGTTTCTTGTGATGGCTCCTCAAAGCATAGAACCCCACACGACTCCCCAACTCGGAGTGGAATGGTCGTAGGTTGTCCTGGATACCACCTCAGGCAGCACTTTTCGGACACAATAGTGGTCTCTCAGACCCATTTCCGCCGGATGCGGTGGCATAGTAAGGCGCAGCGGGCGTCCAGCATACTTAGCAAGGCCGCCGGCCACCAGCGGTTGTATAGCGTGATGGGGTCGGAGAAAGAATGAGGCTGCAGCGCAGTTAAATGAGCCCGGGAGGGCGTCCCGTGGCCAACCGGACATCAACGACTCAGAGAAGCGACAGCAAGTGACTAGAATGGTGGGATCGGAGCCATCGGACTAGCAATGCCAAGTGACGTGCCCGCCGACGGAACGCCGGGAGCGTGGAGCGTGCGTGAATGAGCCTGGGTAAGTTGAGCAGACACTGGCAGTCTGGTAAACGGCCAGCGGGAGTGCCAACGACGCATGGTATACTCACGAACAGCTAGAGTTGGAGCGTAAGTCAAGCGTAAGTGGATCGTAAAACGAGTTCGGATTTATTTACCTCTGCCAGTGTGACAGCTTTCCGAGGACTCGAACGAGGGAACGAGCGTCACCGTAGCGATCGTACTAGTAGATAATCATGAATATCAAATCAAGGATCTCAGTCCCCGGCGGACCTACTAAATTACATCTGGGGGACTGACACCACGTCATGCGTTGCTCCACTCTGAGTCGGCCACCCGTGCGATAGTCTGGAATACGTGGCACGGGAGAACAAGGCTGTCCGGGCCCACGAAGAGTGGAGCCTGTGGTTAATCCAATGACCTGGTTGTACTACCGGTAGTAGTACCGGCTCATGATGAGCCTTTTAAACTCGATTGAGCCACAGACCTGTCGGAGAACTGGCATTTCCCTTCGAGTCAGCGACGCACTCAGGTTCAAGGAGATGGACAACGCTCACTTCCACGATATCAGTCCATTTGCAACACAAGTTCAAAACCACTGGCAATACGACCCTGTTCTCCAGCACGACGCTGCTCACAGTTATGATGAAGGCGGAATTCCGAGTCAGGGTGCAGACCCTCCTGTACTAGACATGGACATCCTTCACGATATTCCAGTCCCTGCGCCCGTCCATGTCAACCATCCACCGCTGCAGCCTGAGATCAACATACCACCTCATTGGCGACCCATACCAACGGCACTAGCTCTTGATTTTTTGCCACCATCAGGATTTTCCGAGAATCGTTGAGCCCTTTCAAGTTGCAAATCATGTGGTATCGCTTGCTCACCTAACTCATTGGTGTAGTGCACTTTTTTACTTTCTTGCAGCGCCACGCCTTGGGGTGGTACCTCGTTTTGTATGACTGTATTTGTCGCATCCCATACATGGTCATCATGGGCCAAATTCCGCCCGTCTTATCGCTCTCACACGAACAAATACAGCAAGTGGTCAATGAAACAATGGATTGGCACCGATCATTGCATGGTAATCCTGCGTGGCTACCCATGGAGGGTAAGTTTTATCTTCTTCCTTTCACCCTATTTCCAATCAATTGATTATAATTAGTCACCTTCATGAGACTTGGGTTGGGCCTATCATTCCACACGAACCTTACGGACCCGGAGTTTCGACGTCTTTTCTATGCGCAGCTCACCCATGTGCCATTCAACTTCTTCACGACCATTCGCCATTCAATCCGAAACTTGTTTTGTCCTCAAGTCCCACAGTCCGGCTTAAGATACCCCCGCCACGTCATCGTCCCTTCAAGTTATATCACACCAGCAATCATTGAATCACTCCGTAAGTTAAGTGGGTGGAACCCTAAGCGTGGGTTTTGCCATTGGCACCGGTATTCCTATGACTCTTCAGGGTTGAAGGTATGTTCGTGTTTTTTTTTGCTATTTTTCTCATTCCACCACCAATGGCAGGTACATTGGTTTGAGGACGAGCTCACACAAGACATCGTTTTCCATACTCTCGGCCTTTTCGAATCCACCGGATGGCTCAACGTCCTGGTCCCTCTCACTCATCCGTGGGAGTTGGGTATAGAGACACCCATTACTACCCAGACGGTGTCCTTCATTCTCGCTGTGGTGCGCACTTCTCTTGCCCCGCCGAATTCTACGTGCTTCTTATATATATCGTAGGTCATCATGGAGATGGAGATGTATGCCGGCGTCTCGTTCTTACCGTCGGCTCCGTGCCTTCAGTACCTCAACGAGTTTCGCGAGCGCTTCGACCGGATCATTGCTTTTCTAGATGGGGTAGACTCCCAATCGCTTCAGAATATCCGCCCCGACGACTTAAGACCTATGAAGGATGGGCTCGGCTTACTACTCAACGTTCGAACAACTCTCAATGTGGACATGTACCCGCGGAATGGTTGATACTTATTTGATTCTGTACCTACGAGGAATACCGAGTCGTTCCCATATGCACCATGAATTGTATCATACTCCTATGCCTACTCCTATGCCACGAACTTGAACGCGATGTGATGCGACACGAGTCACCGGCAGTGCCAGCACCTTCGCGAGTCTGCAAGAGGGAGCTATCGCTTCTCCTAGACAACCGTAATCGCCCGGTTTATGACTGACCTCATTCCAAGTCCGCGTTCCACTTACGGCAGTGAGGGGACAGACGTCGAGTCATCAAGCTGGGCTCTCACCAAGAACTTGTACGACGAAAAGACGAGGCCGTTCATGAACTCGCACGTGGCCTAGCACAGGTGAGATGGAAGGACCACGGAAGCATCCTAGTCTACATACGAGGGGTGGCACGACGCCCTTGTAAAGACCGTGACTCGAGAAGCGTTCTTCGCGAACCATGGTTATCAATACATGGAACATGGACTTGCATCTGGAATGAATGGAAGCGTGTTTTGACTGCGCGGGTGAAACGTCAGAACGCGACATGCTAGGCAAGACTTGCTTGTATCGAAAGGTGTGCGACCAAGAGTCCAACTTGAACGACACCTGGCGGCGGGCGTCAGTCGCAGTCAGATACTTTGCGCTGAACGTACCTGCGACAGTTCTGGCAACAAAGTCGACGCTTGGATCAAGGTCGACTAGAGACACGGGTGAGCACGGGACATGGTAGTCGAAACGGGCAGTACTTGCCTGCAACCATGAATTTGGGAATGAGATCCAATAAGAACCGAAACAAGGTTGGACATGGCACATACCGCAACACGTTCATGGGTGTGACGTCTGCGACGATGATCCCTGCGCTGATCGCGATCGATACACCGCAACAGATTGGATGGCACTTGCCAGTGGAAGGTGCGATGAGGAACAGTGCGACGAAGGAAGAAGTGAGCGCGGTGAGGGACATGGCGATGCGCATCCGAACGTCCGACCCTGTGCGCAGCCACAACTAGCTCGACCAACTTCAAGTTGCGCGATCAAGCTGCTCTGCTGGCAAAACTTTTCCGGACCATGGCCGCTCCTCTGCTCGGGACCATGGATCGCTCCCGTTTCCATCCTCCTCACTACTGCTTCTGGAATGCGAAGGCGCGATGCGACTGCTATCTGGCTCGGGTTTCCCAGGTCCGTAGCGGTGGTATACTTTGCTCCTCGACTTAGACTGGCAGACAACGTCGAGAAGTAGTGCTTGAGAACGACACGCGATGTCCTCCCGGACAGAGAATCACCAGCTGCGCACGATCGATCTCTGGCGTGCGGAACGATGGCTTGATCGCCGTCGATAGTAAATTGCTCAACGAAGGATTGGGTATGGGCATTGCGTAGCACGCAGCGTGATAAAGGTTCTTCACGTTCGCCGCTAAACCGCAAATTACGAAGGAGCACGACGTTCTTCACGACAAACTTTCTATCCAACGGATCCGGCTTCGTCAGCTCCAGGAACGTGTCAGGGTCTTGGATGATGGGCTTGGCGACGATGCAGATATCAGTGAAGAGGAGAAGGAAACAATCCTTGACCATATCGGAGTTGACACCTGCAGGACGGGCGCAGCTAATAACAGCTTCCGAGGCAGGTCATCGATCGCCGAGGGCCAGAGGAGGCTCTTTGGTCCACGGACAAGCATCTTGTCGAGACGTTCCATGACGATGGCGCTCTTGGAGGGGAACTCTGAGTACTGCGACGTGTTTGAGGATGACTCCGATGTAGTCGGAGGAGGATAATCGGCCAGGGATGACCAAGGTTCTGGTGTGGATGATGGCACAGGTTCTGGGGGTGATGGGGTGGGAGGGGATGGAAATGCAGAGGGCATAGAGGGCTCCACCGGTGAAGGGGCGACGCCACTGCCTGACTTGGCGATCTTGCTTGCCCGGGGTGTCTTCTGTGTGTCCTCATGTACAGAGCTTCCATTTGGACTGACAGGAGAAAGCTCTTCGTTATGTGACTTCCCAAACAGCAGGGTCCCATTGGTGCTGCTCGTTGGTGTCCTCGACTTCTCTGGAGAACCGATGTCTTCCCAGTCCGAAGTCAGGCCGTTTTCTTTCTTCCATCTTGATATTTCGGAAAGAGAAGGTTTTTTTGGAGGGTATGGTGAGGCGAATAGTCGATAAAATCGGACTGAGTGAGTTACCTGCCAAAGTCGGCGTTGACGACCCAAATCTATTGCTTAACCACTTGCGGACGCCCTCACGATCGGGGGAAGTGTTTTCGATAGAACTGAACCAGGCGATTGACTATTGGGTGTTTGACCACTGCTCTCAGGTGACGAAGACGAGGGTGTGGTCGACAGAGGCGGAGAATTTTGGCTCTTGAACTTGGGAAGCAAGTGAGTGTCCGACGCTTGGTGGACAAGAACCCGATCTCCCTTAATGTCGGGAGAGTTGGAAGAGGCGTCAACGAACTTGAAGGCAGTGGCATCTCGTTCTCATTCCGTGGAGAGACAGGACAATGTCCAGAGTGGGCGATGATATCGACAGTCCTCGACGATTCCGGCTATTGATACATTGTTCCTCGAGCTTCTTGATCCCTGGGAACGGGAACAGCTTGGTTATATTTCGTTAGATCGAGGTTGGAAGCGAGTGGAATCGGAGAGACGCCACTTCTCGGTGGCGTTGGTAGAGCCAATGACTGCATTGACGTCGAAGCAGACAGAGATTGCATGACCGCCTGCTGACCACCGGAAGGATATGTCGACCCCAAGTTCGTTGTCTGTTTTGGGGCTCGCCAAGCTTCCACCACTTTCCCGACCGATGATCGAGTCCGTGTTCTGTCTTCATTCCCGAGTCGCTACGCTGTTGGTCCGAGATCGACGCCCATTGCCCGAGCTACTCCCTCGTAAGAACCCCAAACACTTTGCTCCATGTGCCAACTTGAAGAGAGCCCTCCCGCTTCAGCGGCGTCCCTGGCACGGCGAGCGAAACTCGGTGGACGGGGGTGATCGGTCGCTTTGTATGCGCGACGCGACTGAGGGCCGCTGAGGGTAAGCCTGCAAGGAACCTGACTCGTCACTGACTGGGAGCAATGATGTGGTTGTCAACGTCGTCGGATGTGACGAAGCATCGGCCGGGGCAGAAGGTGGTTCGACAATTGGCTCAATGTCGACCACGAGCTCTTTGGAATCTGAAGATGCGTGGGGCGACGATTCCTCAGTCTGGGGACCGGATTCTTCGCAAGGCGACTCTGGCGGAATCTGATCATCATCTTCCTCGACCACGCCACGCAACCGTTCCTCGTCCTCGACATCCTCGTTATGGACAACAACTTGAATGGTAGACTCGGGAACCTGAAGAATATAAGCATTCCTGGGACGAACGAAAACAACGGGGGAATAACTGACCTGGATCCACAATCAAGCTGTTCTGTCGATTATATGCATCATGCGCCGATTGTGTTCGGCAGGGTACACGACCTGTTCAAGTTCCTCGGACTCTATGTCATCCCCCCATCATGCAAGGACAAGGGTGCTTCCTTGTGTGGTGTGGCGTATCGACTAAAAGGGTGGGGATCTTGCCTTGATGGGGACCTGGCCAAAAGGTATAATGCCAACGGGACCCGTGGTGAGATCGGGTGGTTCGATGGATGGCATATCTGACGAGGGAGCCAATGATTGGCTGGAACCAGGCGATGCACGCCTCGGAGTAGTGGGAAGTGCAGGGTGGGTAGACTGTGGAAGGGTATCCTCGTCCTCGACGACTGGTTGTCTGATGGCTGCCTGCGATACTTTCATCGAGGTTGGTAATAGGAGTGGATATAGGTTGGACAGGGATGGGTGTTGTAGAAGCTGTGCGGATTGGTTCCGTGGATGGTTGTTGGGTGTAGGGTAGCGGTGTCGGAGGGTGGGTCTGAGTGCTTGTTGAAATAGATAACACCTCGGACTCGTCGGTGGTGGTTGGGTGGTTAGACATTCGTCCCCTCCGCCGGTGCCTCCTTCGTCGAGTTCATCAGCAAACCAAAATGGTCTGTAGAGTGCTGGACAGGGCTGCACAGTTTCATAGCTTCCCAGCTAGGTCCAGGCTGGACAGTGCTATGGAGTGCTGGCCAGCAACCCAGTTGCTATGAGTTGCTATGGACTACTATGGCTCTATGACTCTGTGGAGCTGGGGAGCTGTGGCTGCTATGGGTTGCTATGGAACCTGGTAGCTAGCTATGGAGAGCTATGGGTTGCTATGGATTACTATGGAACTATGTGACTCTATGGGAACATATGAATGTCTATAGGCATGGAACATTCCTATGGACATTTGTCAAAAGGATTCACAATTCACATTCATAACACAATTGGATTAAAAATATATACTAAATACAAGTTTTCTACTCTAGTAGACTATGAACTA
>JBBPOC010001018.1:0-12054 GCA_038091235.1 Tylopilus rubrobrunneus | reverse complement strand
TTCGAGATTATTCGGAGTTACTCAGAGTAGGCCATTCGTTTATGACTTTGGTCCTGGGGTGACGACGGAGACGTATCCTCCGATCCCCACCACTCAGAATACTGTTGCTGGCAGAAGAAGGCTGAAACTAGACAGAGACGGGATTGGGTATCAGGTTGTAAAGTATACCCATCGTCGAATGGCCATATTTTAGACATTGAGTACTGAATCTACCATTCTCTCCATCGCCGTCAACATCTACCCATCTGTTCTATTCTCCAGTCCAAGATGCAAGCCGGTAGGAAAGTGCAAAAAGTTCGACGGGGGTGAGACTACGTACCTCACGGAAAACGTTCTCAATGTGAACAACAATGGAAAGTGTCACTGGTATTGCATTGTCGACCATACGTGCCGCCTTCTCTTCTGGGCGCATGAAGGACTTTAATATCCATCCTCGAAAGAACAGTGGATATAACCATATCAGTATGTCCCTTGGGAACTCGGTTTCGTTCACTAACGGCCATCAAGAGGGTATGGTTGAATCGTTTTACTGGTGTGTACCCCCACTAGTCCTTCAGGTATTTCTCCACTCGTTGCGTTCTGATATGGCGCTAAACTTGATGCTAGCATGTTATATATATATAACCTACAACCAAGGTCGCACTGCGAATATTATCCCCATACTTGCCCGCTTTCACCAGGGAACTTCCAAGACCTCAAAAGAACGCTTGATTATGCCAGGATCGGTATCCCTTTTTGCGATACTTTTTCACGTTTCTGATAAGCCACCGGGCATGATAACTACCGACTCCTTGTCAAGCCCGTTTGGACAAGACGAACTCGTTGCTAAGATGACAATGGCGTTTCGGATGTGTACAATACTTGGGTCATCGGTAATACCATGTTTTGTTTCGACATGAAATGGTACTGATGTCATACAAAGTACGATTAGTGGCGTACTTCAGTGAGTGTTGTTTAGCGTGTCTGTTCAGCCAAAAACCAGTTCCTGATTTTTTGCCGTCAGACGAGCGCGCGTCTGAACGCCGATACCACGCGGTTCGCTTGCAGAGGGTCTGGGTTGATGGTACGATCATACAGCCGAACCGGGCCGGTACACCAGCTTCGTGCGTCTCTCTCTCTTCTGCGTCAGTGGATATCTCACTGGCATTGCTCGCCGTCCTGCTCGCCGTCAGCTTTAGCTACCTCGCTGTTCCCGGCATCATCACCCTTGGCTCACCCGTGAGTCCGATTCAAGTCATCATCTATTGCTCCATCGTGTCGACGATCGCATCCATCGTCTTCTTCTTTGGTTTGTTGATCGCTCGGAACGTGGTATGTCTCTCCCCGCCCCGCCGCGCCCACTCGGCATGCTCACGCCGGTCGGTGAATCCATCGTGGACGCAAGTATTTGGAACGCTCGGACGAAGACGGGCATTGCGAGTCTGGCCATCACACAGTCTCCCCATCACCTTGCTCACTGGCATATGGTCGTACGTCGCGCACGTCGCCGCTTGGTTTAGGCACAACGTGGTTTTACAGGATCACGCTCTTTTTTGCAGCACTGGCGGTGCAGATATTCAGTCCAAAAGAACCTGCGACTTGTGCGTGGTCATGGACGTGAGAGTATTTCTTAGCTACCCCTTCTCTATCCATACCACCTTCCTAGAACCCCTTGATACGAGTTCTCTGCTCGCACCCACCTTTTTAGGTTTCACCTAGGGGATAGCACCCCATAGTTTCTATCATTCATACAAAGCGGGAGACACAATTGCCACCGTGGTCTCTATCTTGATGTATAGAGATATTACCAGGGCTTATAAGCCCTCGTAATAACTTGAAACCCCTCATATTGTAGGATTTTATGAAGATTAAACGCTCTGCGTAAGTATTTTTCGACTTGTCGTTATTTAGTCGATGGGTTAAGATCTTCGGGAGTCGCTTGGATGTGCGGTGAGAGATCATGTATTGCGTAGCTACAGGTACGAGTAGGGGGAGTGTGGTGCTACGCAATGTACAGAAGGGGATTGGACAGGGTAGATCTAAGCGGGCGGGAGCGCGGAGCGCTCTCCGGCAACAAGCGATGACAGAGACCCGGGCGTTGCGTGAGCTGCAGGGCGGGCGGGAAAGCCTCGCAGCAGAACGCATGAGGATCCCTGGCATGGGCGCTTGGTGCCCATCAGGAGACTGCGAGGCGCCGAGAACTCGGTTTGAGGCTCGGGAGTGGTGGGTGGGTGCGACGAAAGGACCGGGAGGGGCTGGAGGAGCGAACGGACGAGCGGGGTGGGAGCGGTGTGGTGAGAAAGAGAGGCAGCGCACCGCTTACCTACGCTCGCCCAAAGACAAAACTCTGTGACCTTCGTGTCACAGAGTCACACAGGACTTACAAGTCCTTATCAGGCCTCGAAAAGAACCATGATCTCGCGTGACATTGATTCCGAACATCATGTCATAAAATGCTAGGACCTGAGTCAACTTGTCGCGAACGTGACACTAGTACTGGCAGCTACGTGTGGAGAGTGTCGTCTGGGCTCAGTTGCCCAGCCGGTACAGAGTAATGTGGAAAGGGACACGGCTTTGGCTACAGTATAAAGGCCCTGTCAATGCTTCTCGTGTACCGCAGTCTTTCCGAGTCGTAAGGACAACGATCAATGTTTCCAACTTCTGCAACTCACAACCCACTGCTGGCCCAAGACTTATTTCAATGCGTTCTGGACTATCTTGATACACCGAAATTAGACACCGCAGTTTTCTTCCCAAAACGCTGCTTGGGGCGCTGTGGGTGCTGTGCAGTGCAGCGCAACCCTCCTGAGCCAACATGTTCTGCTGGTGAACTTGCCGCTACTGAGAAAGAGCTGCGGGAGGCGCGACAGACGCTGCTCGCTCTGGCTCAGACATGCCGCACGCTGTCCGAAGCCAGCCTTGACCGCCTCTGGCGGAGACTAGACTCACTCACACCCCTCATCCGGTCTTTTTCCTCGGATGCCGACAATGGCAGAGCGGAGGTGAGCTTCTTTCAGCACTATACCTGTGTTCTCGCCGCCGGGTCTGATGAATGTGAGTAGGTCCCGCCATCCCCTGCAGAATGGAAAATTATCACTCGTTACTCTCACCGGGTCCGTGAGCTCGCACTCTTGACATCCACCGACCGTTTGTTCTTGGGCTTCCTGGCAAGTTCCTCGCAGTCGCCTTACCTTTTCCCCAACCTGGAGGTGTTGAAGTGGTGGTGCTTGTCAATCGAGGATTCATATTTGGCAGTGACCATGCATCAGTTACTCTCCCCTGGTCTCGTTTCTGTCTCAGCCCTTATCGAGCGGACAAGCAATACCCTGCTATTCCTCCAAAACTACGTTCAACTTTCTCCACGGTTGAAGCTCAAGTCCCTCAGATTCATTGCTCATGGCAATCGGGATTTCTCTGAAGCGGAAATCCATCAACTTTCGCTGGGCATTTCTACTCAAGAATACCTCGAACATCTCGAGGTTTACATTCCCATTGACGATGTTGCGCTGAGACGCGTCATGCTCTCCCCGCAACTCAGAGTGGCCATCTTGGTGCTCCATCCGATAGTATCAAATTTGAGCAACATTCGCATCACGCCTGTAGACACCCCATTCCGCAATGTCAAGGGGCTTGAATTGAATGCCCGGGACCTCCACTTTGTCTCTAGACTCCTTCGATGGCAGGACCAAATGTTCGAAACCTTTCGCCTTCGTTTCACTGCTCTGGATAACGCAGAAACGTTCTTTGCTTTCTTCACCGCCCTGGCCTCCCCTCAGCGTACGGACTCCCTCCAGTCAATCCGGCTCACGTGCGACAATCTATACACCCCTGAACCCGACAACGCATCCTACGACCATTCCGTCCATTGTCTAGCATACCGTACACTCTCCCCACTCGCCTCCCTTAAACATCTTCGTGAACTGGAACTCATCTTGCGCAACCCGATCCCTCTTGACGACGGAGAACTGGGAGAGTTGGCTCGTAACTGGCCAATGCTCGAGTCACTCACGCTGATATGCACTGAAGGATATTATGGGACATCTGTAACTCTCGGAGGGTTGCTGTTACTTATTACGCATTGCCCGCGACTAGGCGAACTCTCCCTAGCCATCGATGCCAGGGAGGTCCCAGAGACGACGGGCATGGACGTGTGCAGTAGTATTCTCGATGGTATCGAGCTCTCGGATTCACCCATCCGCGATGCGGGTCTGGTGGCAGATTTCTTCTCTAGACATCTCCCGTCCGTGGTGTACATCGATGTATTATTCGCAGACTCTTCGTTGCTACCAGACCAGCCTATGGAAGAGTATGAGGGGCTGTGGAGTATGGTCAACGAGTACCTGTGATGACGTTGAGGTTTAGGTACTATGTATATATCCTTAGCCAACATACGAGCTCCGAGACATGCATGCATCATGCTCAAATTGTGTGACTTGTTAATCAACTTGCACTATGAAGGGCGGACACCAATGCAAACTACTACTAGTACTATAGTAGGGACATGTCGACGTCGAACGTCAATGAACAGCGTATCACTACTATCATCCTCGACCATGTCTGGCTGGGGCAACTTGAAGTCTTGAAGCTTGAGGCTTGATGTATGGTGACATGTCACATAATTTCCATGTTCAAGTTGCCGCAGCACAACGGTCGATGATGAAGTTGCAACGAGCATCGCGATACCGATGCTGCCAGTGCCTCGCCATTTAATGGTCCCTATCGCGGCAGCGACGTCCTCTTTGAACATCTGAACCCAGCAGGAATGGTTGCGAAAGGTCGACATCGGTGAAGTCGAAGAAGGGACTTCGTAGTCAATATGGGCGGAATCCGCGGAACAGTACTAGGTAGCGTATTAGATGGGATAACAAGTATACAGCAAGTACGAAGAATATCAATGCAAAACAAGGAGCGAACAGGGACAATTGATAGTGATAGGGTGACAGTGAATGTTCCAAGATAGCACCCAGCATGAAATACGTAGAAAAGATGCGATTGGCGTCCAACTGGAACGGTCTCACTCATCCACTGGTGTGACCTACACGGCCACAGCGAAACCACGAGGGCAGCGAGATCGAACAAGACCAGTTCAAGTTCAGATTGAAATCGTAGGTCATTCGACTGCCACGTCGGTGCTGCAGGGAATAGATGTGAGCCTCAAGTGAACTGCGACCACACGAAGCATAGCCCAACCTCGATCTCGTGTTGCACCACGGATGTCTCGGGTCTCGTTGCGACAGGGGCAGTGCTTGGATTGGCTTCCGAGCGCGGAACGTCGTCGGGCGTATGGTTCGATGCTCCCGGTTCGGTTGTAGCTTCGGGACCAGCTTCGGGGATGGTTTTGGGAGCGGCCTTAGGCGCATTCAGGATAGCTTCCTTGATCTGAAACAATAACATCAACAAGTATTGCGAACAGAATGAAACGTGAACAAACCTTTTTTGAGGCAAAAAACGGCTTGACAACTGTCCGCTGAACCAAACTGGTTAGATATCCGTGCTTTGATCAATGAGAGAACTCACTTTGAGCTTCTGTGCGGGGGCCATCGTCGAAGGTTGTTCGTTGGAGGGTGTCGTTTTCGGGCATTGTGTGCTTGTCTCAGGAGACTCCTCTGGCGGTGTTTGGCGACTCGGGGGTCTCTGATTGGGACTCCCACGATGCATCCGAGTCACTGTTTTGAACCAGCCCCAGAGGCTTTGTTTTCCATTGGATGGTTTGGCGTCGTTATTGCCAGACGGCGCCACTGGGGTCTGAGATACCTGAGATGCCCCTGGCGGCATTGCACCGGGCTCCAGAGGGTGTTCACCTGATGCTGGAGACGAGGGCTACGACATATTTTAATCAGGATGGAAGAGAAAATCTTACTGCTCACCTCGTCATAGTCGAATACTGGTGCGGATGTGTTTGGCGGCAGCTCGACCTGTTAGCAGCACAGTCGGTACAGTGTCCCGGGAGGCGCGATATCCATCTCTACCTCCAACAAAGTGTCTTGATTCGCCGACTCCCCCGTGGATTGACGATCCGGCCGATCTCGAGACTCTTCTTCTCGGGCGGTTTGAGTCTGAAGATTCGGATCAGGATATTCATTGAACATTCGAAGGCAGAAACTGGAGACCGCTTACGTTCTAGGCCCGCGTCCACAGTGATTTTGTACGCCGCAGCATGTAGAATAAAGGTAAGTAAATATATACTGCACTTGACCAGAATCTAGCACTTACGTTGATACGGACATGAGACTCCGGGAGAATATCACGGAGGTCCCACATGTTGATTTTCCCCGAGGTGTACGAACCAACTGCGAGACGGGTGCCATCAGGAGACAAGGCGATAGACTGAATCTCGTCAACGTCCTCGATAATGGCTAGTTGAGCATGCGTCGACGTGTCCCAGAATGAGATAAAATGACCAGCGCAGGAAGCGATGAACTTGTTGTCCGGAGAAAGAGCGACAGACATGCGGCTCGGGTTGCCGTTGTCGTGAATCCCCCATTCGGAGAGCAGGAATCCAGTGGAAGGGTCGAAAGACTTTATTTTACTATCCTCGGATATGGCAAAGAGCTGTCTTCCGTCTGAGGACCAAGCAATGGGAGTCAATGGAATCCTCCAAGGGATTGGGTTTTCGATGACGATGAGCTGGTCACCAGTACGGGCATTGAAAACACGAATGACTGCGGGCAAGAAGTAGGCGGCGGCGAGACGATCGCTGTCCGGAGAGAACTGGACACCACTGACACTAGTGCCATTGTCGCCATAGTGGAGTGGACCGACCAATCGTTTGCCCGTCGTGATGTCCCAAATGTGCGCTTTCTGGTTAGTCCCTGTCGCAAATCGAGTGCAGTCCGGCGTAATGTCGACTGCCCACACAGACTCTTCGTTCTCCACCTCGACCACCTTTTCTCGAAGCTCGGCGTCCCACACGATGCAGCCTTTAGACCTGATCCCAGAGACGACCCACTTCTGATCCCTCGACACAGAAAGGGCGTACGCCTCTATTCCCGTCTGCTTCCCTACCTCTTGCCCTTCTGCAATTTGCCATCGTTGAATCCCATTCTTCGTTCCGCTGAAAATATGCGCTCCATCGGGGTGGAATGCGACCGTCCACACTTCTTCAGAGCCGGTTTCAAGAACCACTTTTGCATTCACCTGTCAGCATGGTACAAGATACCTCCCAAACTTCTACGCACCGGGCGCCTTCGAGGACATCCTCACCAGGTCTGCACGCGTAGAGTTTGAGACCTCAAGGAACGGAGGGGTTCGCTTTACTCGTGGGTATGGACAACGTGCGTCCTTTCATTTAATCTACATTACAAAGCGCGATTAAAGTTCCTGACGTAACACAGTCTAGCCAAGCAGGCCATTGTAGTCGCTCACCTCTGACACCCTTAGAAATCATCTCCGTATGTCGTAGACGGCTTAACGACAACCTCACAACACCGGATGGATTGGAATAGCCAACAAAGAGCTGTTTCAAACGGCCATGTACCATCTTCGACGACGCGCGGCCCCACCTTCAAAAGGACACAACCAAGCTGAGGGTAACGACGGTGGGCGCTAACAGACAATCCTATGACGCGATTGACATGACCATCCCCACCTCCTTCAGCACCCAAGGCGTGAAGATCACCAGGGCACTACCCTACCGGCACATCATGAACACCAACAACCACCAATACAATCGCGCCCCCTCATGAACCTGGATATCATCCGGCACGCGATCGCCGACCTCAACGCGACTATATCAAAACGAGACACCCTGATATCTGAAAACCTGTACAAATCTTTCTCTTCAGAGCGATTCATGGGTCATTACGCATTTGGAACTTCTGGAGCAAAACGAAGAACTACGAACACCGAGCGAAATGCTCTAAGTGCAACTATCCTGATGAATCACTGGAACACAAACTAACCGACTGCCATCGAAGCCTTGACAATCTGGGGTATCCCCCAACGTGTCTGGCCCACCACTGGCACCCTAGGCGAATGGAGAAAATCCTCCTTCGGCGAAATTCTAGGTTGCGGATGCCTTTCGCCTCCTCATCCCTACCTCATCCCCACGTCCAAATCCGACAAAGGAACGACACGCCTTAGGATCATTCTCATACCGGAATCCGTCCACCTCATTTGGACCCTCCGCTGCGATTGGGTAATAAATGGAACACGGCATGGCGCCAATGCAGTAACCACAAGATGGCTTAACAAAATCAACACGAGAATCGACATCGACCGCCGAATGGCCAGCTCACCGCACTATACCCTAACCGCCTCGCATGTTAAACACACCCGGTCTGGCATGACCAATCCTTACTAGATAACTGGGCCTCCCGCCCTGAAGTTTTAGTGGGTGTCTTATGCGGTGAGTAGTATTTCTGGGTTGATGGTACGATCGTTCAGCCGCGCTGGAAGGATTTCGTCAACAGGCTTACAGCCGAGCTGTGCCGGTACACCATCTTCGTGCGTTTTCCTCTCTTCTGCGTCGGTGGATATTTCACTGGCATTTCTCACAGTCCACAGTCACGCTTGCCGTCATCTTTAGCTACCTCGCTGTTCCCGGCGTCATCACCCTTGGCTCAGCCGCGGGTCTGATTCAAGCTGTCATCTATTGCTCCATCGTCTTCTCCTTTAGTTTGTAGAACGTATACAATAACCCGCGATTGTTGATCGCTACGTGGTATGTCTCTCCCCGCCCCGCCGCGCCCACTCAGCATGCTCACGCTGGTCGGTGAATCCATCGTAGACACAAGCATTTGGGACGCTCGGTCGGACGAAGACGGGCATGGCAAGTCTGGCCATCACACAGTCTCCCCATCGCCTCGCTCATATGGTCGTACGTCGCACGTCGCCACTTGGTTTAGACACTGCTCACGCAATATGGTTCTGCAGGATGGCGCTCTTTTCCGCGGCGCTGGCGGTGCAGATATTCAGTCCAAAGGAACCTGCGACTGTCGCCGCACTTAGCTTCGAGGTTCTGGTGATCGTCTTGTGCGTGGTCATGGGCGTGAGGGTGATGCGGTATCTCTCACAGAACAATGGATCTGACAGGGATGCCTCTACTACGGACACGAATGTGCCTCTCTCGGCGTACCAGAGGCGCTCTGGGAACTACGACGTCATGATGGATGACGTCGAAGGAGCATACCACGAGGACCATGCAATCAGTAGCTAACCAGAAATGCTATCGATATGCAGCAATTAGATTGAGAGTGATATGGGTAACAGGGAATGTTCCAAGATAGCACCCAGTATGAGATACGTAAAAAATATGTGACCAGCGTCAAGTCTCACTTATCCATGGCCTGCACGGCCACAGCAAATCCACGAGGGCAGTGAGATCGAACAAGACCAGTTCAAATTCATACTGAGATTGTAGGTTGTTCGGCTGCCACGTCGGTGCTGCAGGGAATAGATGTGAGCCCCAAGTGAACTGCGACCACACGAAGCAGAGCCCAACCTCGACCTCGCGTTGCACCACGGATGTCTCGGGTTTCGTTATGACGGGAGCAGTGGTTGGATTGGCTTTCGAGCGCGGAGCGTCGTCGGGCGCACGGTTCGATGTTCCCGGTTCGGTTGAAGCTTCGGGACCAGCCTCAGGGTTGGTTTTGGGAGCGGCTTTGGGCGCATTCAGGATAGCTTCCTTGATCTGTGGACAATAACATCAACAAGTATTGCAAGCAAAATGAAACGTGAACAAGCCTTTTTTGAGGCAAAAAACGGCTTGACAACTGTCCGCTGAACCAAACCGTTTAGATATCCGTGCTTTGATCAATGAGAGAACTCACTTTGAGCTTCTGTGCGGGGGCCATCGTTGAAGGTTGTTCGTTAGAAGGTGTCGCTTTCGGGTAATGCGTGCTTGTCTCAAGAGACTCCTCCGGCGGTGTTTGGCGAGGTCTCTCATTGCGATTCCCGCGATGCATCGCTGTTTTGAACCAGCCCCAGAGGCTTTGTCTTCCATTGGATGGTTTGGCGTCGTCAGACGGGACGACTGGGGCCTGAGATACCTGAGATGCCTCTGGCGGCATTGCACCGGGCTCGAGAGGGTGTTCACCCGATGCTGGAGACGAGGGCTACGACATATTTTAATCACGATGGAAAAGAAAATGTTACTGCTCACCTCGTCATAGTCGAATACCGGCGCGGATGTGTTTGGCCGCAGCTCGACCTGTTAGTAGCGGTCGGTACAGTATCCCGGAGATGCGATACTCATCCCTACCTCCAACAAAGCGTCTTTGTTCGCCGACTCCCCTGTGGATTGGCGGTCAGGCTGATCTCGAGGTTTTTCTTCTCGGGCGGTTTGAGTCTGAAGATTTGAATGGGGATATTCATTGAACATTCGAAGGTAGAGACTGGTGACCGCTTACATCCTAGGCCCAGGTCATAACGATTTTGTATGCCGCAGCATGTGGAATAAAGGTTAATGCATACATGCTGTTCTCGAGCGGATAAACCTGGTGCTTACGTTGATATGGACATAGGATTCTGGAAGAATACCACCAAGATCCCAGATGTTATATTTCCCCAAGGTGCGAGATCCTGCTGCGAGACGCTTGCCATCAAGAGACAAGGCAATAGACTGAATCTCGCCATCGTCCTCGATAACGGCTAGTTGAGCGTGCGTCGACGTGTCCCAGAATGAGACAAAATGACCAGTGCAGGAAGCGACGAACTTGTTGTCTGGAGAAAGAGCGATAGACATGCGTCTCGGGTTTCCGTTGTCGTGAATCCACCATTCGGAGAGCAGGGATCCGGTGGAAGAGTCGAAAGACTTAATTTTACTATCCCCGGATACGGCAAAGAGCTGTTTTCCGTCTGTGGACCAGGCAATGGGAGTCAATGGAACGCCGGGAGGAATTGAGTGTTCGATGACGACGAGTTGGTCACCATTGCGGGCATTGAAGATGTGAATGGCTGCGGGCGAGACGTAGGCAGCGGCGAGACGATCGCTGTCCGGAGAGAACTGGACACCACTGACACTAGTGTCACTGCTGCCATAGAGGAGTGGACCGACCAATCGTTCGCCCGTCGCGATGTCCCAAATGTTCGCTTTCTCGATAGTCCCTGTCGTAAATCGAGTACAGTCCGGCGTAATGTCGACTGCCCACACGTTCTCTCCGTGCTCCACCTCGATCACCTTTTCGCGAAGCTCGGCGTCCCACACGATGGCACCATCCCCGGTCCCACAAACGACCCACTTCTGATCCCTCGACACAGAAATGGCGCACACCTCTATACCCGTCTGCTTCCCTACCTCTTGCCCATCTGCAACTTGCCATCGTTGAATCCCATTCCTCGTTCCACTGAAAATATGCGCTCCATCGGGGTGGAATGCGACCACCAACACTCTCTCAGAACCGGTTTCAAGAACCACTTTTGCATTCACCTGTCAGCATGGTACAAGAAACCCCAAAAACTTCCACGCACCGGACGCCTTCGAGGACATCCTCACCAACGATCTGCACGCGTAGGGTTTGAGACCTCAAGGAATGGAGGGGTTCGATTTATCCGTGGGGAGTAACGTTTCAACGTGTGTCTTTTCATTTAATCTAATTCGCCGCCTGTCGTAGGCGCTGATAGCCTTTTCAGAATCCAGATCCCATTTGAATTTAGGCACGCAGCAGTGGTGCCTCATTGGCTACCAAGTGACACTCTCTTCGATGAGGGGGGAGCCAGAGACTGTATATCACGTTCAGAACAGACACACTGCCAGTGCATCTCACCCGGCCGTACGAACGCCATGTTTGAGAGGCGTAGGCTTTCTTCTGCGTCGGTGGATATCTCACTGGCATTGCTCGCAGTCCACGGTCATGCTCGCCATCAGCTTTAGCTACCTCGCCATCCCCGGCGTCATCGTCTATTGCTCCATCGTGTCGACGACCGCATCCATCATCTTCTCCTTTAGTTTGTTGAACGTGTACAGTAACCCGCTCGGAACGTGGTTTGTATCTCATATGGCCGTACGTCGCGCTCGTCGCCACTTGGTTTAGACACTTGCTCACGCACGTGGTTCTGTAGGATCGCACTCTTTTCTGCGGCGCCAGCGGTAC
This sequence comes from Tylopilus rubrobrunneus, assembly GCA_038091235.1. Lineage (NCBI taxonomy): Eukaryota > Fungi > Basidiomycota > Agaricomycetes > Boletales > Boletaceae > Tylopilus > Tylopilus rubrobrunneus. The sequence goes on along the minus strand of JBBPOC010001018.1, from coordinate 43 downwards.
AGATATTCAGTCCAAAGGGACCTGCGACTGTCGCCGCACTTAG
>JBBPOC010001017.1:0-12055 GCA_038091235.1 Tylopilus rubrobrunneus | reverse complement strand
CCGAAATTCCTGGACCCGAAAGGTCCAGGTTTGTCGTTCGAAATATTGTTTCGCATGGTCGACAATTTGAGGCGCAAGCTCACGGAAGGCCTGATCGACCTCAGTCAGAAGGGAGAGGTGGTCATGCGCTTCCTCCTCAGGACTTATTCAGGTTTCTAGGAGCCCTTCTTGCGCAGCCTTATGATACCAACGTCCAAGGACTTGAGCCGAACAACATTGCTGAGAACGATCTTCAAGCAACCTCTTATTCGAGCATGCGGTCATTCGGTTCATGTACTTCGCCAAAGCGACTGACGAGGCCGCCACGACAACGACAGGCATGGTTATGAGCTTTTTGAGGGGCGCGGCTGTCATTGGTTGGAACTGCCAAAAGCGCGTCGATATCGCCATTCCTATTCTAATAAACAGGAACGACAAGATCGAAGAGGCGACCACGTCCGCGTTGCTGATACAAGTGAAGCGGCGGCACCGGCGGGGCACCCCCAATGCCTACATCATTAACGTGACGAAGCTCGATTTCTTTACTGAAGGTGCCACAGAAGACTCGACAATATGCCACGCTCGTCGCTGAGCTGGGCACCAAGGCTTCCCCGATCCCAGAGCGCAACGTGAAGTTTGACCAACCTCCCAAGCACGCCTCACCCCGCACGGGGAAACCTCGGCCAAGATATAGTATCTGGGCCTACAAGTGCACCCATCAGACCTGGAAAGTCGTTGTGGACCAAGAAGACGACGATTACCGCGAAGTCTTGGCTTTAAATGATCTTTTCGGAGATCATGCGAGGCAGGATGCAGCGTCTCTGGAATTACTTTACCGCATGCTGCCATCTTGGAATGCGAAAAAGGTTTGGTTCTCAGACGAATCTGGCAAGGTGGGACCCGTTTCGGGGGACGACGAAAAAATGGAGATTGATGGCTGAGTTGTACTTATGTAATTTCGTGGTGTCAGAATCGTATCGCTCGACAGCTTGTTATCCATGTTATGAACCAGGTTCCTTCGCACCGTCAGAGTTAACTCCCTCCTAACGCATGTAAGACTCACATCCACCGCAGGGGGTCTGCGGCGGGGAGGAGATGCCCCAGCTTCGAGCTCGAGGGAGAGAGGATGAGTCCGAGCTGCGACGAAGAACTTACCGGCAATGACGCGGACGCGCCAGCACCATCAGAGGGCGACGAGGACGCATGATACGTGCCAAAGAAGCCGCCAAACATGTAAGAGCGTCAGCACGAACGTTTGGAGCAGAGGGGGGAAGAAAGCCTACCCCTTGGAGGCTCCAGACGAGCTGGATGAGCCGGGCGGCAAAACGGTCGTACCAAGTGGTGTACACGACGTCCAGGAATGTCCCAGGAACGTCAGAAACGAATGCGCCGATGAAATGGACGCACCACGTCGAGGTACCAGGTCCGATGGCCCTGGAGAAGCGTCGAGAGGCGTCGAGGGCGTTTGGAGCCACAGAAAGGTTGTCGACGGTGGCGAAACGGATAGGATACGCCGTAGAAAACGAGCGCGTCGTGGAAATGAATGCGTTAGGTCGAGATAGAGGGCCAGGAGACCCTAGAGGCGAGCAGGACGCGATGGAACCCGTCGAGCGCAATTGGAAGCGCAAAATCGATGTCGAAGGCGTCGTATAGCGTCGTATACGCCGATGGGAATTGACTTACCAAATCATCCAGTCCCGTTGAAGTCGAATCGGGCGAGTCGAACTGTCTTCACCCACGATTTTGACACTCCCGCCTACAAAGGCAAGGTCTCTCAGGCTGATGGCACCACCATCGAGTAAGATTCACTGAGTAACCAACATTTACTACCTTCTGACACTCTACAATCTGCATCGTCTCTGCAGCGTCATCAATCCAAGTGAGTGTGGTGTCCCTCTCTGGAACTCCCCCTGATCACCCGTCTTCCTCAGCGAATGGAAAAGTAATCACTTCCGTTTCTGAAGCCACCGCCAAGGACGTCGACATGGCGGTCGATGCTGCTCAGAGTCAAAAGCCTACGATACTGTCTGGGGTTTCAATGCCCCCGGTGCCAAACGTGGCATCCTCCTGGGAAAGCTTGCCAAGCTGATGGAGGATCACGCGGACGAGCTTGCCGCTCTCGAGGCACTCGACAACGGTACATTCGCTTTGCCTGAATATTGTTCTGGATCAAGACTACTAAACCATGTCCGATATATTTTGTAGGTAAAGCATTCAACTGGGCCAGAAATGCCGATGTGGCTGCCTCCATCGACTGTATTCGCTACTACGCTGGTTGGGCTGACAAGATCACCGGCCAGGTGCAAGAGGTATGCATTGCATGAAAACTCTTCTCAGCTGAGCATTCTAATTTGAAAATGTTCAGACATCTGAAGATAAACTTACATATACTCGTCACGAGCCTATCGGTGTTGTCGGTCAGATCATCCCATGGAACTTCCCTTGTGAGTACCGAGTTTAGTGTTGATATCACAAACTAATGTGATCTCATACAGTGCTTATGCTGTCCTGGAAACTCGGCCCCGCTTTGGCGACCGGAAACACCGTTGTTTTGAAGCCCTCTGAGTTTACACCCATGACAGCACTTCGTGTAGCCAACCTCATCAATGAGGCTGGTTTCCCTCCCGGTGTTGTCAACGTTCTCGTTGGCTATGGCAGCACTGTTGGCAATGCTATCACCCATCATATGAAGATCGAGAAGATCGCCTTTACCGGCTCCATACTTGTGGGCCGCAAAATCTTGGAAGCATCTGCTAAGAGTAACCTGAAGAACGTGACCTTGGAGTTGGGTGGAAAGAGCCCCAATGTCATTTTTGACGACGCAGATTTGGAGCAAGCGGTGCACTGGGCCGCGTTTGGTATTTTGTGCGTCTTCCTCTCTGGAGCCAAGCCGAGCACTGACGTCACGCAGCTTCAACCACGGTCAGACTTGCTGCGCTGGATCGCGGATCTTCGTCCAGGAGGGCATCTATGACGAGTTCGTGAAGCGTTTCACTGAGAAAGCACGGTCGCTCAAGGTTGGGGACCCCTTCAACCTTGAGACCTTCCAGGGATCCCAAGTCTCTGAGATCCAATTCAATGTCAGTCGTCTACCCGCGCTCCTTGCATATAATCTCCTGTATCTCACTCCCGAATTCTAGCGTATCATGGGTTATATCCAAGCCGGCAAGGACGCAGGTGCTACAGTCGAGGTTGAGGGTGAGCGACATGGCTCCGAAGGCTACTTTATCCACCCCACCGTCTTTACCAACACTTCCCCGGACATGAAGATCGTCCAGGAAGAAATATTTGGTCCCGTCGGTGTTGTTATCAAATTCAAAGACGAGGACGACGTAGTCCGACAGGCCAACGACACTGTGTACGGTCTGGCCGCAGCCGTGTTCACGCCAAACTTGACCCGGGCGATCACAATCGCGAACCGACTCAAGGCAGGCACAGTGTGGGTCAACTGTGTCAACCAGTTCAGCTCGAGCGTACCGTTCGGCGGTTTCAAGCAAAGCGGCATCGGGAGGGAGTTGGGTGAATATGCATTGCACAAGTGCGTGTTTTTTTCGTTATCTTTTGTATAGGGCGCACTAAAATAGCACACTAGCTACACCAATGTCAAGGCTTTGCACGTCAACCTCGGCATCAAGTTGTAAGGAAAATAGGGAGGAAGTCAGGAGTTCAAGCGGTCATGTACATTACCTTTTCCCAGCAGCATATACGACTGTTCACACTCGTCTCCATACGAGCCAATCAGAGTTGACCGTGTACAGACTCGGAGTTGTCTTGAGATGTCAACATCCTTTACGTTGTGACGAAATTCAAGAGCAACAATGAATATTCTTGGCAGATGTTTTGGATCGTTCGACCTGCGTACCGCAAGACACCCAGGTGGCCCGCTTTGACCGCGCAGCGCAGATCTAGTCACCAATGTCGCGACTCGAGTCGGCATGATCGACATCAATCATCTTTGACTCATCGATATACATTTACTCCACTTTCTACGTTGAACAGTCGAGGACAGCATCAGTACGGCCCGGGAAACTCGTTGGGATTTCAAGATCAGAGGATCGACGCGGAAAACAGTGGTTGAATGCTGCCAGGCGCCAGAGACATTCTGAGATTCGACTCGAAGAGATTGATGGTACTGGTACAGTAAGTGGCTAGTAGGTGGTGGCTGGTCAACTATGCCTCAGTAATCTGGAATGCGCGGCAGATCGAAGGGAATCCGCTACAGGTATCATCACCGGTGAAGGCCCTGAAGCTGAAGTTAACACGGTTGGAGCATAGGCAGTCCGTGAAAACGCCATCCTGTAATGGGGTGCTTCGATAAGTGATCACATTCGCGCTTCCAATAGGTCGAACTTGAACCAACTGACCGAAGTCTTGGACGGAAATAATGCGCAATACCAGCAATCTGCTCTGCCCTTGATCCTGTATGACCATTTAATTATTTGTTTGATCCTATGCGACAAAAAACTAACATGTGTCTCGAATCGCCCGAGGGAATGATCTTCCACTTCTTTGCATGACCATCCATGACGGGACGTACGAGCCAAGGCCTGCCGTTTTTCTCGTCGACCGGGTCTCCATTGATCGAGATATTGTATGCGTCCGCGGCCCCCGCAACCTGTTTGAGTGTAAACTAAAACAATCAGCTGTGTTAGCGCCAAGATGTGTTAGATCAGCTCGTGAAAGGGATCGTACGACTGGTGGACTAATCCAATCATCCAGAGGAAGAATGCTGATCTTGTCCTCCAGAGAACCAACATAATATGTTTGGGTCTCTGTCGGGATGCTAATGGTGCACCTTTCAGGTAGATGAGTAGGTTCCATATACTTGTGATACGACTATGGATTTAAGAGCAGTGATATCTCGGGGGGACGGGACAGATTGGAGGTGCGTTTCATTATTTATATAGTGTGCTGGTCGGACTTACGATAATCACTGCTATAGAAAGTGGGTCTTCTAAATTGCGATCTTTCGCCCAAGCGCTCGGCAACAATCCGACTGCCCCTATGATCAGGTGAAAAGTTCCGGAATGGGGGATGTCACCTTGGCCGTCAGATGGTTACTCGGACTGGACCATCAGTCAGCTGTCTTAATGTTCCACCCATCAACTCTTCTTTTATGAATTGGTGCAGCTAAGGAAACAGCGATGGTTCAACCATTAAAGAGAGCAGCATCCACTTTCCGGATCAGTTTCTGTTTGGCAAAAGAATAATTCAGTGCCATCTTATGAGTGGAGCTGTAAGCGCTCGTCTGCCCTGTGACCGATCTGCCTGAGAAGAATGATGGAAGGTGAGTATTGCAGTCAAAATATCGAGCATAAGTAAGTGTGCTGTGGTGCCGATTATAGGCTGATATTGGCAAAGCTATGGGGCATTTGCGGTAGCACAAACTCTCGCCAGTCTATGCCGCTTCACCGCGAATTTATCTATTGCCACCGGTCATTGGCATCTGGGCTGAGGGCGTAGAGCGAAAGTGATGTATCCACGAACTCAATGTTCCATACCTTATCATCCAATCAACTGCCAAGGGGTGGATGTATTCGGTACGGATCTTTCATAGTTTTCTGCAGATGCTCATATCAGCATCTGGAGCAAGCTATGACTTCGACGTGCATACTGTCAGATTCGTCATGGCCGTCGTCGTCGTCGTCGTCCACAAGTGTTGCAGAACAAGTTGCGCGTACATCCACACAAAATTAACCACGACTTGCGCTAAATTTCTACTAACCTAACTTCAAGTTCAACGACACTGGGGTCACACTAGCACCGGAGCACTCAGCAGCTTCAGCAGCTCGCTTGCAAACGAGATGAGTCTACAGGTCGAGCTCGTGATATGCCTGGTCCGAGTTTCGAACTTGAAGGCTCGAAAGACGTGTGAAAAGATATCAAGCTCAGGCTGCGCCGTGTCCTACATACAGTGACAAACAAACCTGTATTGAAACCACGTTGTCCGAGTCACTGCCAACCCGGGTCGGTGGACCTTGTTCAATCAACGTTCGACGATTGACAACGCCAAGTGATACACGAGGAATTCTAGATGGAAAGGTACCTAATCTATGACGGCTCAGGCGCACGCACTGGTGGTACGACGTGCCACTAGATACTTACTCTCCAGAATTCAGATATATGCAGTTGGCAAATTCGTCACTTGGAAGTGGATCGCTGTGTACTACGACTTAAGCTCAAAGTTGAGTCATTATTGCTACCTGCTATTCATCTCCGGGTTTATCGGGCAACGTTGAACGTTAGACACTGCTTTGGTGTGCCTTGTTGGTTCCGTCTCCTTAGTTCAAAGTTACACTCACGGGTCCCACGTTTTTTCAGGGGAAGAACGGGCTCTAACACTGCCCGCGTGGATTACATGTTATCCGAACCCTGAACTGCGTACACTGGTGTCAATAAAGAAAGGACTTAAAGCCGGACAGCTATCCCCTCGTGTTCAGATCAGTTTCCTCACCATGGTTGCCACTAGCAACACCATTTCATACCTCCAGCAGATCACTTTCGGTCAAAGTCAGTTCCTTCACATCTTATGGGGACACTCAGTTTATCGTCGGTCAGTTGCGAGTGCCACCGCGTTGCTTTATGATTATTGTAAGTTCAGGGTATCACCCGTTATCCTTGTATCTGATCAACATGCCCTCGATCATTTTAGTGCTCCTGCTTGGGAGTGAGGTAGGTGTTCGCTCTTTGCCACATAGTAACGGGGCACAGGCTGATACGTCAAGTTGATCAGGTTGACCTGATATGGGTTAGGAGACCCTATTGCATTCTCCATCTTTGACTCACATCACAAAGGCTAGAAAATGGAATCTAGTCACATTACTGTATGCAATCGTACGCTACCTGAGCTTTTTCCTGGTACTGTACGTTGACAAGACGATCGATATCGGTGTACTTGGTCTAATTAATTGCATTTCAGGAATAATATATTCTGTAAGAACTTTGTACATATCTTGTTTCTGGAGCACTAAGAAATGCAGACTTTGGCAATGAACGTTGGAGTGCATATGTAAGTGGTTGCGCATGTAATCCCGTCGTATTTGATCCAATCAATTCGCAGGAGTAAGAGTCTCTCGCATGTATCGTGAAGAGTCTAATTATTTATTTAAAAAAATCCTAGTTGTGGGTTGCCTTTTTTCTTCGATGACCGACGAATAGTAGCCGACTCGGATCACCAGGCCTCGCATGGTATCAGATCCGTATGTGGGGTCCATACGTTTTTCGAGTCGCGATGGACAGTACGTTGTTTAAAGGTCTCTGGGCGTTGTCGTCTGATACAATGTACACAGCCATCATGATGAAAAGGATATACGCGTTGAGCCAACGTCCGAATCGCTTTTTAAGCTCGCCCAAATGGGTACTGGTGACCATGGTAGTGGCATTCATCGCGAAAACTGCTGTGTCCGTCACCTTTCTGTTGCTAGCAATAGGACCCAGCAGTCATCTTGTTGGTAAATGATGTTTTCACTAACCAGTCACAACCACTCACGATAGGTTGCAATCTATAGCCCTCGAACATACTGTTCCAGGCACTCGCTGGCGTGTGTGTGGCACCTTAATACCAAGGTCGACCATCCTAATATCTGCACAATTCCCCACGCTGGCCTTTGAAGTCTTGCTGTTTGTCCTCGCGTTCACTTATTTTGTTGCTGATGTTTGGGGAGCTTGGAGTTCTAAACGGTCAAATATGTGGAAAGTAAACGACCTTGTCGAAATCTTAGTTCGGGACAGCACAATCTATTTTGCAATGTATGTCTCCCTTACTGATCATTCGCTTGACGAATCTCAAGTTCACGATGCGCTCAGTATTGTCGTGGCCACCGTTCTTGACATGGGAAACTTCAAAGTTTCTGGGCCAGTAAGTGATAGTCTACTTAACCCGCAATACCCAAGCTAACGTATATATCTATTGCCTAACCGATGATACAGACGATCTACGCATCCATATCGCTGGCACTGCAGACCTTCCTTCCTTTTTGTTTCGCTCCTCGGCTAGTTATCAACGTGAAGGAACACAAAAATCGGGTACATATGAGTGAACTTGGCGGAGGACTCAGTGAGATGGTGTTTGCGGAGGGTAACCCCCCGCAACCCGAAGGGACACAGCAAATGGAGAAATTTGCATGACCCGCTGTCGTAAGGTTTCTGAGCTTGCGATTGGTCACGGTATCGGTTACATACATATAGATTTCTTCATCTCGTCTTGACGTCTCAGCCCGGCGGCCGCCCATGCAGTGAGTAGCTAGTTGTCAAATATCTACCTGGCGCCTTCGTATGTTTTTGGGGGGTTTCTGTACATTAGACAACCCAACCGGTCATCGCGGTTTAATAATCCGACGCACTCCAGCTCAGCAGCTAATTGGTGGTGTGCGACTCTCAGGCGTATACACAGTCCGGACAAACAGCGCTGAAAGGGTGCGTGAGCGTGAAGAACGATCATTTGGAGTCTGGGTCCGCCAAGTTCATTGATGACACTTGACTGGGACGAGTGATGGGAGCTGCAAAGCAACTCGTTTTTCTAGGTTTCATAATCTCACAAGGGGACTCAGAATGGATCCGAATTCATGCTTCAACGATCCGATAGACGCCTGCGCTGGGTTAACCGATAATTCCTAGTCGGTTAAATCTGAATACAGGTAACGCAACAATACGATCGAACGAGATGCAAACATCTCAGACCTCTTGCGCAAGGTCCAAGGCGTTGTCCCACGGAAGGATTCCATTCCCCGCTGAAAGTATGTGACTTTCCTCTCTCCTCAAGTGCAAAAAGTGCTTAACAGCCAAAGCCATCTGCTTTGCACAAAGCGCTGGCGGGATTTTTCCGGCACCCGTCCCTAGTCCTGTCATCAAGACCGTCCTGATCCTCTTCTCTTCGTCATCCGCCTTATTATTCCAATGTTCGAGCTCAACCAGAAGAGCCCACATTGTGTTGTAAACAATGTCTTTGTGCCACGTTAGTTCCTGTGGGTAGCGCATCGTAGGACAGACAGCTATGGTCTTGCAAGAGAAATTGTTTGGAGGGAGACCGGGGACGAGGATACATGAACCTGGTGGTGCGAATCCAAAACAGCGCTCTTTGATAGCGGCCTGGACGAGGCGAGTAAGAGCAAGAAAGTCCTTCGGCGGAGAGAAAGCCAATGAGAGATAAAAATCAAAGCTGGCGGCGCGGACGTTAGGATGGGGTGAAGTGGTAGAATTTAGCAATAATACAGACCCGCCATCCATGATACCATACGAATTCGCAGGGGACACGATGCAGTCAAACGTAAATTGAGCTTCCTTGAGTTGATTCAAGCTGCGCTCAAGGAAGGAGAAACGAGCAAGGTCATTTGGGTGAAGGTGTTGAGCAAATGCGCGTTGCCATTCTTCGATCAAGGATGCCTGTGCCCCGCTCTTCTTTTGCAGATCGCGGTCGATCAAGATAAAAGAAACGTCGGACATTTCGATTAGCTCGCCAGTGGTTGCTTCCTCGGAGTCTGTTACCAAGCTGTGCGGTCGGAGTTGACCGGTAGTCACTAGCGTGACATCATGCGCTCTTGGGCACTCCATTAAGCTCGAGCGCGGTGTTAAATGGGCGAGCACCTTGCAAAAAATCCATTTCTACTCCAAAATTTACCTCCGGCGAATCCACATGCCAGAGGATCAGCAAAAAGCGGCCTATAGACCACACAGGCCGCAGCTTCAAGTGCGGATCTGGTCTGAAGAAACACCAACCACCGGCCACTCTACCGCCCCTGGTTCTTCAAACAACGCCTCGGTCGGGGCTCCGGAAAAAGAGAAGCACGTTCAACTCAATGTCTGCGACACGAACTCAACCCCCCAAGAATCCTATCCGTACATGCCCTTTCGATGTTTTGGAAACCTCCCATCCGCATTACAGTGGGTGCCTGGGCATTGCAGCTGGTCGAAGTGGAAACCGGTTGTACGGAGTGCCTTGGCTGCTTGGATCAGTCTCTTATTCTTTCTAATCCCGACGACACAGAATGTGATGGGACAGGTGAGCTTTTTATCCGTCCTTCTCCCTTTCTCGTGCTTGACCCAAGGAGCTCGCAGGGATCGTTCCTGATCATCATTGGTAAGGCTGTGAAACGATCTACCAATACATTCGCTGACCTGATTGATGCCCAGCTTCATTCCTCTCCCCCCCAAGTGAACCATTTATCATCATGCTTCAACGAGAACTTGGAATCGTGACGTTCGCAGCAGCCGGCTGGGCGTAAGAGATTTGACAAATATGATATGTGACCCCACGGTTGAGTTTTGACCCCCAGCTGGTCCTGCCTAGGCATCAAATTGGCAGACATTGCCCGTTCGAATAAGGACCCGATGGCATCTTCCGCGAGTATTGTTTCTGGTCAATACCTCGAGCCAGCTGTGAGTAAGCCCATAGACCATCCTCAAGGGTTTGTGGTTCACTTGCGATATTCTAGCCGACTGCCATACTGGCTGTGTTTCTCTTCATCGGGAGCTACTTTGTACTGTATATCAAATCACGCATGCCTCCCGGGCCAGTTACCTTCGCATATCTCTTTACCTGTATGCTATGCATGGGTGAGCCGATTCTTACCCTTTCTCCCCACGTCACCTAACAGAGTGGCCCAGACATCACATTGACGACATCCGCCTTGTATCCTTACCCCGACTACGCGGTTTGTCAACCAACAGTGTTCTGGTTCACGATTGACATGTTTTCAGATGGGCCAAGCCATTGTTTTACCATTGACACTTCATTCAATGATTGCTCTAATATTATCTCTTGGCTTTTTCCCAACTTCTGGATCAGCAATGTTCACTATGCGTCTACAAGATGTATTGTTATCCCTTGTTTCCGCAACAAAGGAACACCGTGAACGTTTACAGCAAGATGTCACTGCTCCCGACTTTTCCGCATCCGCGATCGCCGCAGCTGTTAGCAAAGCAGAAGGTGCAATCGCTTCGCTTTCATCTGCCGCGCGTCTGCAAAAGTTCGACATCATCTTCTCTCGCTTCTCTCCCAAGGATTATACGCAACTTCATTCTTTAGCGAGAGGACTCATAGTCAAAGCAGGCGGCATGAGTGTGTACTACACATTGATCGACCCAACCAGAGAGAGATTCCCTGTCACCCCTGTTTCATCGATTCCTGCGACGCCTGCGTTCACCTCTCCAACCCCTTCTCGGCCACCATCCCCGGGCCACGACCACCCTGCTACTCATACCGAAAAGCCCAATGACCACACACCTCTGGATGGTGGGTCAAGAAGGTACCCATACAATCGATACCACTCCGCTCCACTACAAGTGCATCCCCACACACCGAACCATCGAAAACGACGACACTACAGGCAGACCCCTTCTCATCATTCCACTCACTCTCACAGTTCTCTTCTTCACATGGCATTGGCTCGTGCAACAAGAACGGAGTCGGCCGTAGGGGTTTTTGAATGCCTCCGTTACCTCAACCTTGAGGCTACTCGGATGTCCGATCCAGATGCGGAAGCGCATGCGGCAAGGGCCAATGAGCTACTGAGCCACAGCTGTCACGACTTGCTCCGAAGTTGTGAGCATGGGCTCCAAGGTGCATGCGACTGGCTTAGTTCTGTTCGGGCCAACATTTTCAATTTCTGGGTAACTCGGGAAGAAAAGAAACGAATTCGCGCGGACAGGATTAAAAAATATGGAGACCTCCACCGCGAGCTGACATGTAACTTGGATGAATTTTCCAACAGCAAAAGGTCTGCTTCCGTTTGTTCATTACCAGCGTTACTTAATGGTATGATCCCTGAAGACTGTCGGTCCTCGATCCTTACCGAGTCATGTTCTCCGCTGACGACACGTCGATGGAGCATGAAACCCCATCGCACAGACATCTTTTCAGTTGTTATGTATATCAATACCACCTAATGCAGTTTGCTACGGGCATTCAAGGCATGGTATGTGGAACAGTTCTGTATCATGTTCGGGAAGGTTGAGACTGTATTAGCTTAGCGAGATAGTCCGGCTGGAAACCGAGAGAGAAACGCCCAGAGTATGGTTCCCTAGTATCCATTGGTCAAAGTTGATACACAGGACGACATGGGAACCATGCGAGGCAGTG
>JBBPOC010001016.1:0-12058 GCA_038091235.1 Tylopilus rubrobrunneus | reverse complement strand
ACGGTATCGATCCACCTTTGTCGTTGTACGAATGTCCCTTTGTTTCCTTTGTCTCCCGACCACTTACGTCTCCCGGATGCGGCAAATGACTCATCTCAATTATATGGGTCGTCACCCGGAGACGTCACTTCCTACACGTTTGCAGAGCCTCCATCATGCAGACACGGCCAGGGTACGCCTTGCTTAGAAATCCAGTGGTCGAGTCACATCGATCGCACAATTTCGGACAAAAGCGTACGAGCCCGCCAGTCCTTGCAAAGTACCCCGGCACGCTTTTAGGTCTTTCATTACGCCTTATCTCGGCGGCAATCGTCAATTTTTTTTTCGCATGCGACGCTTTCCTGAAAAATCCTACTACCATATGTGATCCTCTCCAATGGCAGGGGACATTTTTTCCTGCGCAATGATAGGGAAGTTGCCCCTGTAATTGATTGGAGGGTTCCAGCCAATTGTGACGGCATCCTTCAATGGCCCCTATCTCCTTGACGTGTTTTGATCGGATGATGTGATCGGAGTTGCTGTGCCGAGAATCAGTTGTCGAACTGAATGGTCACCACCTTTCAAGAATGTTACGAGTAACTGCAAATGCTGTCGCATAGACTGCTCTGATCCCTATAATGAGAGCAGCATCGTAAGTGGATCTAGTTTGGGTTGTCGAGTAAGTATGGGGGGTCGTTCAAATTTGAGCCGCCTATCGAGAATTTTCCTCAGATCACGGCCACCAATGGATGTCATAGAAACGAAACTGACTCCAATCTCATAGCTTCTTTTTCCCATAAACAGGAGCCAAATATTATAATCCGGAACGTCTTCATAAGCATGATGGTGATCACCGGAAACGTATATAAGTGGTCTGTGGGGCAGTGGCATCCCTCATCGTTTCTACCCTCCTCATAGTTTGTCTGCAAGCCTAGATCAAGAACCATGGCACCTATTGGAACTTACTGGGGCGTCGTTCGTCAACCCAACACCAGAGTTGTATGTCCCTGTGGGTTTTGCATCTACGTCCTTGCTCAGGGAGATATTTCAGATCCTCAGCGTCGCAGCTCTCAACGGGCTAGAGCTGGAACAGCCTGAGTGGGATTTCAAGAAGAAGCCAGAGGGCTTCACAGACGAGTTCCCTTACGGCAAGATCCCCGCGTTCAAAGGCGCGGATGGCTTCAAGCTCGTTGAAGGCATGGCCATCGCGCGTTACTGTAAGTACGACACGAATCACCTAGGTGCCGAACACTCACCTGCCCTAGTCTGCGGTCTCGGGGTCAGGGTTAACTTGTTGGGTTCTAATGCCAAAGAGATTGCTCTCGTGGATCAGTGGACTCACTTTGCTGAACAAGAGGTCGGAAGCCCTGCTCAGAACATAATGGGCTTGGTATATGGCTTCTCTGGGCCATTCAATAGCGAGGTGAGCATGAGCCACAGCAACCCCGAGACAACCCCATTGAGCCCCCTGTTCTCGCAGATGCTCCAAAAGCAAGGGGAGCGCCTGACGCGTGCTCTCGAGTATGCCGAGTCGCACCTCAAGGCGAGTTCATCCGGTTACTTGGTCGCGAACTCTGTGAGCCTCGCGGACTTTACTTTGGCTGGGATGCTCTACGCCGCTTCAGTCTCGGCGCTCGGAGTCAAGGAACGCGAAAAATACCCGTATCTTTTTGCCCACTATGACAAAGTGACTTCGGATGAGAGGCTCAAGGCGTTCTGGGGCAAGGAGTACTTCACAGAGGTCGCGGCCGATGGGCCCAGGAAGATGCCCGATTTCTGAAAGTGGCGACGATCTGTAACCTGTACTTGTGCACATTTGTTGAATACTGTCTCCTGTAGTCATTATAACTTAATGCAGCTCCGAGTGTGGAGTGGAATGATCACCTATCATGAGTGATACCTTGGCACAATCTGAGGGACTCACTTTGCGAATTCGCATTGGTGACGACACCTGTTGCCAACTTAAGGTCATGCTGTTTTACACGTGAGTCTTCGTGCATGGTTTACTTGAGGCTTCATTCATTTTGTCCATGCAATAACTTGTTCAAGTTGGCCCATCGGTTACTACTCAGAGACCCCGATTCGAACTCCGCAGTCATGGCGAGGGTCCGGACCGTTCAATTCCCAAACTTTAAATTTCCTGGGCCCTGACGTACATTCAGCTCGCAGAGCCTACCCGGGACAGAGGGATAGAGTTTAGCGGCAGCCAGGTGGAGGTAGACTCGCCCCTGTAGTGGTCGAACCGGTTTCGGGATCTTGTTTACTCCTATCGAGGCGTCTTTGAAACCGCAGATCGACTTTTGGTTCCGTGAGGCCTCGCCTTCAAAGCTTCAACGGTCACCACCAGTGAGCGACAATTGTGAGTGTTGCCGTTATTCCCAATCTGATCGTATCAGTAATCTCGCTTGGCATCCCAGCTTCGGACAAATGCACTCATCGGAAATCTCTGAGTATTCATCGCCAACTTCAAACGAAAATTGTGCGCCTACTTGTGCGGTGTATGCTGCCACAGCTCAATTCTCTCCAGTTCACAGATATTTCGTGTTGCAGCCCTCAATGAGTTGAAACAGCCCGAGTTTGACCTATACAAACAAGCCGACTGAGTTTGCGCCCCATGGGTTTGGATGGAATCGAGCTGATTGAGGGATTACCGATCGCGCGTTACGGTGAGTAAGCCACGAGTTGCACGATGTCGAGGCTTCACCATTCCCAGTTTGCGGCCTCGGGACCAGGGTTCACCTGTCGGGTTCGAATGCGAAAGAGATCGCACTTGTGGATCAGTGGATTCATTGTGCGGAGCAAGAAATCGGAGCACCTGTTCAGAAGGGCAAGATATATGGTTTCTATGGGGCATTCAATCGTGAGGTGAGCCATAAGTCAGAGAGATCTCAAGGCAGACTTAGTCGCGCGTACACTGTAGGCCCTCGAGAAGCACAGGGAACGCCTTGTTCGTGCACTCGACTACGTCGAGTCCTACTTCGCCGCGCGCCATTCTGGTTCTTTGGTCTCAGATGCAGTGACACTCGCCGATCTCGTCTTGGCGAAGATGATCTGTGGCGCATCGTGCGCGGTGATCGGAGCTACTGAGCGTGCCAAGTGTCCGTCCACATTTGCACATTATGCCAAGGGTGACCGCTGACGAGAACGTGGAGCAATTCTGGGGGACGATGGAATTCACGGAGATTGCGGTCACTGAGCCTAGGCCGTTTCCGCAAACTTGAAACTGTTTCGACGGAGTCTTAAGCTGTACTTGTATGCGTAAGGCTACCGTATATTATGTTTACCGTTGCTGAATGAAAATGGAAAGCACTGGACTGGGATGACAACTTCGAGTGCCAATGCGCTCACTTGGGCCCCCCGAAGCGACGTATCGATCGCTAGCTGATGAGCGTCGCCTATTTGCAATACTACAGTTCCGTTGGCATTCTGGCATGCTTCGCACCAAGTCGGCCATCACATATCGCATACCAATGTCTGTGTGCCTTTCGTGCATTGAACGACTAGTGAGCCCAGGAAACCCTATAAATACCCCCCACCAACTCAGGTTCGCTTTCTAACACCGACCCACCTTCTCGTTACTCTAGCGTTGTATGGAAATCCTGACGCTGAGCACGTCACCCAGTCAGCTTCACCATGCCGTCCTTCGACCTGCCGCTTCGCGCTCCAGCAAGTGTCCTATACACATGCGTCCAACGCCTCGTGAACATCTCAATCTTGCCAGGAGCCACACCAGGACATGTATAATTCTGGCAGACACGAAGACAACCTCCGTCGACCTCAAGGCGTTAGTAAGTGGCAATTATTTTGCACGATCGAGGTGTCTGACGGTGTCGCGAAAGGTACTCGAATGCTGGCGTCTCTGCCTCTTACTCAAGTCAAGCGATGAATCGGCTCCGTCCAATAGAAACACTCCGTCGAGCGAGCGGTCGCCGGAAGGGCTAGATGGGAAGACACCGTGGAGATCTCGTGATGGCCTTGGGAGCGGTTCGCGTAGCTCGTCGTCCCATCTTTTCGCCCGCTATCGCGTTGCTGGTGACAATGACGATCCGACGATGATACACGGCCGGGCAGAAGGCGCGACCGACTCGAGCCTTGCCTGGTGACGACGTGGTCCTACTGGAAACGAGTCGGCGCAGTCGAGCCCGCCGCGCTGCTTGTCACGTTTTCTGGCCCGTTGACGAGAGCCGCTCTGCTACCGAAGGCGCTTCGCCACTCGCTATCGATATCCCGAGGCCGCGGAATGATTTGATTGGATGGGTAGTGTGTGTCAATGGCAATGACCGGCAGACTGGCTCTGAGTCCCTCCCGATCTGAATGCGCTGGCACATGGATGTGATTAGCGTCGTTGAGTAGGAAATGTTTTGGTGTCGGCGCAGGGGAAGTCCGACAACCGTCCAAAGCGGTGTAATGGGCACGTATGTACTAGTAGTTGGGTCGGGATGCATATTCAAGTTGGGCAGTATGATGCGGAGCAAGGACAAGATCACGCTTTTTGTATGCTTCTTGGGATGCATTGATCGTGATATCGTTCTTGTTTACCTTCGTTGTTCAAGTTGTGGGTTCCCTTTCTTCGTTGCACTGCAACGACGATCATTCGAATGCCATGTCGGGTTTCAACATGCTTACTGCTTGGCCGTTCGGAGGGTAAGCTCCTTTGAATCATGAGAGCCTCAAAGCCTCAAGTCTCGACGGTCAATGACGTCGTGGACTACAATGGAGGTTTCAAAACTACATGGCTTTAAACGTGTCCATCGAGTCCAAGCTTCAACTGTGGCTCGTGTTTGGCTGGCTTCACGTCCCGGTGCCACGCCTTGACCGACAGCCAATTGGTTGGGTTTAAACGTGTTTATACGAGACTAATTGGCCAAGGTCGCTGTTGAGCGCCGTCCCTTCGCCGCCATGCCCCGTTTGCCACCTCCTATGCTTACTAATTTCTTAGTCATCCGCTCCCTGGCGAGACATCTCGGAGAGGGCTCCTGTCTTTCTCACAATCCTTTCTTCGTCTCGCCAGGTGAGCCTATTCTCGTTCCTTTCTTTCGGACACTTTTTCTCACCTTCACTCTCTTCGTCTCGCCAGAGGAATATAATTTTCGCTTACCCGATCCCTCCCACTCCTATAGCTTTTCGGGGCTCCTCACGACTCACTCTGTTGTATTTGTAGTTTAGACCCATTCTGTCACAGCACGCGCCTCTAATTTATCCAGAGTCACCTCGCGTGGCTCGTGTTTGGCTGGCTTCACGTCCCGGTGCCACGCCTTGATTGACAGCCAATTGGACGTGTCCATCGAGTCCAAGCTTCAACTTAGAATTGTATTCAGTACTTGGTAGCAACCACGGTGACGAGGGGAGGGTACCATACGCCAAAACATAATAAAAAGAGGGTATCAGATAATGCAGGGCTGCGGTGTTAGCAATGTCTCGACTTGTCCGTAAGCAACTTGAACAACGAGCCCCAGAGAGTTTTACAACACACCATGCTATCAGTGTTCCATAGCTAATAGTCCCTCTCAGAGCACATCCAGTATGTGTACACTGGACACTAGCCTGTCCACTACTGCCAGCGTAACCTTTTGCAACTTGACCATGATAAGTGTCTCCGTAGCAATCCTCTTGTGTACTATAACCTTGCCAGGATTCTGACCGAGCAACAGCGCACCAAACGGTTGTTTCAGTCGAGCAATTGTTTGAAAAGCTCGTTTCCGTTTATCTTCCTCCGATACAGTAGAAGGGGGCAGGAGAGATGCCGCGTCGTTGCGGCGTGCGGCAGTCAATGTGCCAAACGTCAGGGCGAGGCGAGAACCGAGACGGATTGTTCGTTTTCTCGGGGGTGCAGCGGGGATAGTTGAAGGACCAGCTGACGCAGAGGGCTCGCCGAACGAAATGGATTGACCCTCGCCGTTCTCCTCAGGAATTGTCCCAACCAACCTGCCGACGAGATAGTCAATCCATGGGTGAACAAGGTAAAGGGGATTGAATCGAGAGATATCTTCATTGGTCTCAATCTCCACGACCCCAAGCGCGTCCGTCTGTGCGCGGAATACGTGGACCCCTGCTTTCCGAGTAGCGGATACCGCGCCGAGTTTGAAAGTGAGGCACGGAAGCCTCAGTCTTTGGCCTACAAAGCACGGCAGAGGAAGATCTTGCAGCTGGTCGTACAGTAGCATGACAAAAGTGGGATTGAGTGAAGAGGCATGAAGGGGGGTGGTCATCTTCTCCATCTCGGTAGTTCCGGTAGGAGACGGAATATGGGGAGGTAGGAGCTCCTTGAACACAGCGATACTGGTTGGGAGGCAGCTGTTGAAGCTCCCAGAGTTGCCCGTCCATGAAAGAATGCCCATGTCCCCAGAGCTCGTCAGCAGCTGCGCCAAAAGACGCCCGAGTGCTTGGTCCCCTTCCCCATACACGACCGGCAAGGACATCGAGAATATTCCAAGCAGTGAATACGCCGCATCCTCGACAAGGCTCGTCTTACGTGTCGAAGCTAGACAGAGCTTTTCCCGAATATCATCCAGGCCAGGTCGGACTGCCGTCAATGCCCGTGCCGAGATTCCAGTGGCTGCCTGCATCTCCGATATGATCTCGGGTGACTCCTTATGATTGGGAATGTCGAGGTTCATGTATGGCTTCCAGTCCTTGGTGTAGAATCGGACGACCTTGGATGCGTGATACTCCTGGAATGTCCATGCCCTGGAGTTCCAGACGCTCTTCGTCAGGTCTCCGCGGCGCGATGGAAAGAGTGTATCAAAGAGAAAGACGATTGTCAAGGCCGAATTCTGGTACCACTTGAACATGGATACGAGGGCTTCCTGAAGGACAAAATGATCCGCTTTATTGATACAGCACGTATCGCTCCATGCCCAACGTAATCCGGCATCTCGGACGATCTTGCAAAACGTCTGGAGTTTGTGGTGGGTGGGAGATTCCTCGAGATCATATACCGTGACGCGCATGACCTGCTCAAACAGAGGTTCGTTGACTTCCCACTTGTGCGAGAACATTCCATAACGAAAGTACCCTAGAACTTCTCGTTCAATGTGGACATAGTCGATATGGGTTGTCATGGAGGAGATCAATTGATTGAACACAGGGAAAGACTCGATTGATGCAGCCTGGTCGGATTTATTAAATAATCGACCAGAGGAGGTGTTGATGAGTACCCGTGGTGAGTCGCGGATGGTATCCTGGACGACCCTCCTGATGGCGGCTCTCGTGTCTGCTGGGTCAACATACTTGCCACGAAGCGCTGGGGGGCAAGTCAGTATGCCAGCTCCAATACAACATAGACACGATACCGCGAATCTCTTCATCAAGTGACTCTGAGATCTTAGACGCCATCGCCTCCAATGCGTGGATGGCGCCTTGATATTCTCCTGCCTCATGTAATGCGGCATGCTTTCGCTCGTAGCCCCACGGAGATGATGGGTCTATCTCGATTACCTGGCGATTGCATATTGGCAAGAGCAAGTGCACAGGGAACAATGTATTGCACCTTGTTTGCATCGCTTAATGCCTTTGCACACAACCCTTGCGCCACGTACACTTTGCTGCGTTTAACAAGCAAGCGTTGTCGCACGGGAGGTACCAGCAGTAGAGACAGAGCCATTGAATAACACGAGACGGCGTCGTCATGCCGTTCGCTAGTCATCGCCGCATCACCAAGATTCTCCAGCTTATTGCAACAATCATCCGAGTCATCAATCCATAAGTTAACGGACAACGGCATGGGAGAGTGTACTCACGCTCATCCAACGCTTTTTCGCGGGTTTCGAGTATTTTGCGTGTTTCGAGTATTCCTGGCTCGGAACCCGTAGGGGACAGCGTGAGTTGTTGGCAGAGTGCTGCCAGCGTGAGCCTGCCAAGGGCAATTGCCGGGTCGGCAATTGCCAGGCAGCGCAGCGCAGCGTCGGTTGGGCAGAATAGCGAAGGGAAATATATATTGGACAATTGGACCTGCTATGTCGGAGGTGCAAAAGAATGAAAAGCTTGGCCTTCATTCCATGACTATCAGTGCACGGAGTTCAGCAACTTGAAGCAGGTCGCCTGCCGAAATCATCACCGAGCATTTCACCCAACTAGATAAACTCGAAACAAGTCCAGCCGATGGCTTGCAAATACTGTGGACCAGACGGATCAGCCTGAGGTGCCTGCATTGAAAATCGTGACAATACAGTTATTAGACTCGCTCATAATGCATGCTGGTAGAGGTTGCACAGAAAATATGCATTATGATGGAGCCCAAGAATGTTGTCAGTCTTTGGACTGAGCTCTGCTCACGCGCGGAGAAACTAAGCAACTCGTATTAAGTACTGAATACAGGATACAGGATATGGTTGCTACTAAGAGAGATCGGGGAGAGTGGGTGGGCGCAGCGCATGGCGCTGGCCGGCCCGGAACGGAACCACTACCTGCCAGGGATAGTGGGCTGCGGGGCGGGTAGGAAAGCCTTGCAGGAACGGAGAATGAACGAGGACGAAGACATCGACGCGACGACCCGTGCAGTTGCCTAGCTGAGGGGGCAAGGTCAAGGGCTGAGGGCATGCGAGTGCGTATGTGCGCGTTGGGTGAGGCAGCAGGGTCGGAGGGCGGGTGCGAGTGGGCTGGTATCCTGGACAGCCCTCCTGATGGCGGCTCTCGTGTCTGCTGGGTCAACGTAATCGCCACGAAGCGCTAGCAGGCAAGCCAGTACGCAAATCTCCGTCACGTGACTCTGAGGTCCTGGACAGCATCGCCTCTAATGCGTGGACGGCGCCTTGATAGTCCCCTGCATTCTGTAATGCGGCATGCTCCCGCTCGTAGCCCCAGGGAGACGATGGGTATATCTCGATTACCTGGCGATCATAAATTGACAAGAGCGAGCGCGCAGGGGGACAATGTACCGCACCTTGTTTGCATCGGGTAACACCTCTGCATACAACCCTTGCGCCACGCACACTTTGTTGCGTTTGGCGAGTAAAGCTTGTGGCGCGGGAGGTAGTAGAGACAGCCATCAAGTAATACGAGACGGCGTCGTCGTGCCGTTCGCTAAACATCGCCGCATCACCAAGATGCTCTAACTTATTGCAACAATGACGTTTGAAGTCTAAAACGCGGGAGTCAAATCAACGAAATCGACACGTTGTGCAAGATGACGCACCAATAACCCAGTGTACTTGCCCATTAAGGACATTGTCCCGATCCGTAAATTCGTCCAACATTTGGCGAAAACATTCGCTAGGGTCTACTGTGCGACCATCTGTTTCAAGATATTCGCATGTGACCTGGAGGACAGTGAATCTCGAAACGACGAACTAGAAGTAAGGGGTTTAGAATAACGTATCGAAAAAAGGAGTCACATTAGCCGCAGAACACAAGGTATCTTGCCACGAATCATGAGCCAGTCTGGCTTTTGTCCATACTCTCAAAAGCGGTGTGACGTCAGCATGATACACCGCCAAATTACTACCGTGGCGAGCTAAATTGCCCCTACTTGCGCGTACACGGAGACATTGTACAGTAAAGTCTGTAACGAGTTTTGAATGCGCGGACTACTAATGGTAGTAAACAGACTCACGAGAAACCCATCTCATAATCGGTTCGCTCTTATAGAACTCTACGGCAAAAGTAGATACCAGCTTCAGTAGAGACTTGCCTGCATCCGAGCCCTTTGTACGACCGACGGCATGCAAAGCTTCACAAAGATGTTGATGGATTATGATATGAATAGTATCAAAGTTCCAGCCGGTGATCTACCAGAGACAACGGTAAGCCATTTTGATACTACTCATTAAGAAACTTGCCAGCTCAATCACGGACGGTAATGATTGACAGTCCTCCGGGACCTGTGCACATGCGTGTTCGAATGACTGTATTGCGCTGTTGTAGTTTCGATCATCCCATTGTGTGTCCCCCATGACTAGACGCATGTAAGCCTTTCGGAGACGTCAGTCGTGATATGCCTTGTGTGGTAACACAGTGAAAACATACCTGTACCGCACGGCATGTGTAGTTGGAGTGAACTGTGTCAATGAGGTCGTCCATGCGAGCGATCGCGTTGAGGTGCTCTCCAGCGATGAATACGACGATGGCCTAGTGACCATGAATGGTTGAGGGCAAGCAAAATCCAGATGTACGTACTTTGAGGACCAGAAGGAGAGTAACGTGAGTTGAGTGAAAGTGCCCGAAAGCGATGTCGCATGCCCGATATGCCTTGTCCTTTTCACCTTTGCCAAGATGTGCAAGACTCTTTGCGATGTAGGCAATGATGGACGGTTGGATTTTGATTGCCTTGGTGTGAGGCAATGTCAACGGCAGTGTGGAGGAGAGAAAAGTAAAGAGTACCGTGTTGGCATCGACGAGGGCTGCATCCGAGTGTCTTAAGCGAGCGCGTATGAGAGCGCGAGCGGCAAGTAGATGATAGTTCGGATGTCGAGACCCGCGTAGTACGGCGGTGGTCAGTGCTGCCTGTGCGTCGTCGAGTTGATTGCACTTCCAAGCCTCAAGTGCAGTCACGGTGGGGCTGATCAGAATATCGACATCCCGAAATGTGGTGTGGGAAGAATGGACTTCGAGCGAATGCTGATTGGAAGGGCGCGGCGTGTCAGAGACACGTGCACGAGATCCATCAACAGAACACAGAGCTCACTGTGCCGCGAGATAGACTCCCGATGCCAACTTTCCGGCCTTGCCAGTACGACTCGGAGTTGTGACCGATCGCGAGAGAGTTGTCGTCGGGGGAAAGCGTGGTAAGATGAATTGCTGCATGGAGCTCGATAACACCGAGCTGTAAGTGAGTCGATGCGTCCCAGAGTGTGAGCGTGCGCCCGGCCGAGGATGCAATGAATTTGCCATGGTTTGGTATAGCAATGCACGAGGACAAGGGGTGCGCAGAAACCTGAGCTGGCCAGTACCAGAGTCTACAAGGTCTTCCGCAACTCGGCTACTAGACAAAAGCATCTTGCTCGAAGGTTCGTGGAACTTGAAGGACGAGAATCTCACCTCAGAAATTCTCAAATGAAGTGCATGTAAAATACTGATTGTCAGTGAAATTGCATGGTCACATAACTTACTCCAAGTCTAAATCACCATACAAAACCAGCCATGAGCCCAACCGTTGGGTGTGAATCTGAATAGTGTCACTCGCATACAATGGTAACTCTACGAAAAGCCACCAGTTTTCCCTAAGTGCCGAGAGCTCTGGCAAGCGCAGGCAGGTCTCTCAAAAAGTCAAACGAGATACTAGTACGGTTGGAAGTCCTTCTCTGTAAGCAGCTGTCCTTGAAGAATTCTACCCATGTGTGTGTGCGCGAATGGTTTACCTCTCGTCCGAATCGCAAGTAACGCCATAACAGAGGGCAGCGGCGAGCCTGAGAACACGATTTCCATCTCCTCGAAACTGCCCGGGATGCGGAACAGGTTCCGCCCGACCGTTGTTGCACTATCCGAAGGTTGTTTTGTGGGTACGTCAAGGAAACGACATAACCGGAGGTACGACGCATAGTCTCTGAGATAGAGTTGTCCAGCGAACACGTTCAATTGGTCGATCAGATTCCAGGGTGGCGTCCAGTCGGATGGAAGGGGAGGAACACAATATAGTTTGAGATCGTCCGCAGGTTTCATTCTTTGCGAAGTGCGCGGAACATAGAGATGAAGGTGGACGTGCTTGCTCGCTCTGATGTCTGGCAACAAGCGGTCGGCTTCGAATGGGCTGAGCAGAACGAGCACTCGCTTGCAGTCTTGCTGACCGCCGGAGAGGATCCACTGGACTGGTCGGAGATACTGATCCATGGTCCCTTGCGTGGACTCCGGCTTAATCGTCGTGCAGAAGTCTGCTGTCGCCAAGATAAATGGACTCCAGACGTCTGCTTCGCAAGCGGCCACAAAACTCTTTGCCAGCTCAGTGAAGGCGAGACAAAAGGCGCTACCACTATGCAATGGAGGGATGATACCAGTCCTGACGAAGTTCACGACATCCGGATGAAGAAAATGGGTTGCCGGTTCTGCCTTTGGAGGCAGCTCCACCTCTCGTTCGCGTTCCTGCTCGCGATGAACCTCTCGTTCTTGTTCTTCGTCCATCTGTGCCTTGGGGAGTGATAAAACACCA
>JBBPOC010001015.1:0-12060 GCA_038091235.1 Tylopilus rubrobrunneus | reverse complement strand
GCGGGCAACAGTGGTCCGCCCACCTCTGGCTTCAACCTCCTTCTCATCTGCACACAGCACCACAGATTGGCCTGCTTTGGTTCTATACTTTGCCTGAGCTGACCAAAGGTGCTCCAGAAAGCGCTCTTTCTCGATCTGCGTTTGAGTAGGGTCAAGGTTGATGGGAGCAGGCGGGAACACGACGGAAAGCGAACGGAATGGACGTCCTGACCATCTATCACCTTGGTCTTGTGGAGGAGTTTCGATGTAGACGTGAAACTCTTATGGGCAAAGGATGAGTCAATTGCGCGGTCATACTATCCCTGTACATCTTACCGGCATCTCCAACATCAGCGACAACGACATCGCAGAGATCAAACACCCCTTTACAGCTCATACCACTCTTCTTCATCCCCAGAGGCAGTCCACCCGTCTTGGCTAGTTTCTCTACTTCATCCAAGCCAGACAACAAACGCCCGCTCTTCTCTCCGTTTCCTGGTCGCTTCACGACCATGAGTTTGTCGTCAAACAAAAACAGCGTGCAATGCAATGACGTAGCGGAGAGACTCGACGTCGACGCTGATGCGCCAGGTGGACCATCCATGATGATATCTTCTACGTCGATACAATCGATGAAGCGTCGCGAGTTGGATATTAGTCCCGCAGGAAAGCCATCAATGGTCGCGCTCAAGCAGTACAAAACGGCCGCTCGTCTCGTATGATCGTCCGTCTCAGCCAACGCGATTTTGCTTGCTATCTCGTCTGCTTCGATCAACTTTGCACGCTGGGGATCGTCCGGCCCCATGAGTTTGATCATTGTACGAAAGAGTAACGTATATCGCGGTATCCGCTGAACCGGGTCCATGAGTAGTTCGCGCAGGCCGACCCGATTCCTCGTGTCTGCATTCGAATATTTGATTCTCTGAAAAAGAACGTATCAGTCATGAAACAACCGCGTACGGGAGGTGTCATTCACGTCGATATATGCTGCAAACCCAGAAGACTTCTTCCTCATTTCGCGCTCGAAAATCGATTGGGCCTCTTCGCGTTTGGCATAGTATTGTTTGTAATGTTCGAAACCCCTGAGGTCTTTGAAATGTCGCAGAGAAACATCGCCCATGTTTCTAGATCCGTTCGGCACGACCATCTTCTCCAGATCCACCAAGAACGCCTCGTTGACCGGTAAAAGATTGTCGATGTTACCGAAGAGCGTGTTTGCCTCGTACTGCGGCAATATCGCTGTACTCTTGAGCTTCGAGAATTGGCGCAATGGATCCGCATATTCATCTTTGAGGGTTCGGAGCCGTTTGACATACGACCGCTCGGTGTTAATGAGCTCGTTGATGACCTCTGATAGCGCAGACACGTCCGTCACCGATCGCTTTCGCTGCAACTCGTCCTTGAATATAGCGCGTCAGACTTGAGCGAGGTTGCTGGAGGTGATGCTCACTGTATGGTGTGTGATAGTGGTCTCAGTAGCAGATGGCAAGATGTTGTTATCGTCTCGACCAAGCCATGGGTCTCCGAGCGAAAGTACCAAATCCTGGACATCTGAAAGCAAAGGTTGGGAATTCGCCCGTGTAACGCGGTGAGACGCACCATCAGGAAGTCGTTTTCCTCCCTCGCATCCCTCTACCACGACTCCACAATAGAACACGCGTTTGGTGACGACGTTCTCTACACGTTTCCGGGGTGATTTGTCGTCACCGCTAGCGAGGGGTACCAGTTTTCGGGGAGAGTTATTGAGTGCCATCCACGTTTGGTGTGGGGTATCCGGTAGCTTGACAGTCATTGGTAACCTTCTGTTGACCTCGGCGCGTCTGTCACGTGATCGAGATTCTACCTCGAAACAAAGACCCCTACAAGAAATGCAATCTAACTAAGCTGGCATGCTGCTAGTAGGTATACTATGATGGATCCATGAATGCGTATGAGTGTGCTTGTGAGGGAATAAACAATCATGAGGGAATATCGACTAAATCTCGGGTACTCTGGGTGAATCTATGCAAAAACGAGAAATTACGTCGGATCCGTGTGGAGGCTTCTTCGCGCCTACTTGATGACAGCGTAGAAGCAGTCCAGCGCCGCTGAGGGCCACGCGGAGGAGCTGGGCGCTTCTTTTGGGGAGAGTGTTCGTCAACCCCAAATCCTGTTGTAGATGACTCCACATTCTCTGAGTACAGGCGATGAAGGTCGGGCTGGGAGTAGGGCCCATATGTGGTCGCCAGTAAAGGTCGTACGTGAGCTTCCACGTGCAATGACCTTGTTGTAAGTGAGGAAGCTAATTCGCCTCTAGAGACATCCGGCGCACTCCGAACCCGTCGGCGGAGTGACTCCCTTGACCACCACCTCAGCAAGCTGGAATTGGACACGGAACTCCTCGTGGATGGTTCACGGTTCAAAGCAGTAGTCGGAGTTGGAGAAGTTGACCGAGGGGCGAAAAGGCCACGAACGTTCTCAATCATGGACTTGCTCCGTTTCGGTACGCGGTCATTTGGACGAGCATTCGAGAACTCGGAATGAGAGTGGAGACCATCCGTTTTGCTTGAAGGCGTCGGTAAAGGAGCAGAAGTGGCGAGCGAGGTCGCCGGCGTCAGGAAAGACACGGATGAACAATGGGAGACTGGCGAAGGCGAATCGAATTGCTCGTGAACGCCTTCATTTCCCTCTTGAGATGTCACTTGAGACATCGCGACGATCTTGAGTTTGCTGGTATGCTGCCTCCTCTTCACGGGTTTGGGGACTACGGGGTTCACAGACGTCGTGTAGCTTTCAGTGTCACTTAGTGACCCAACGCCTTCGATGAAGCTCCTCTTGCGAGGTACAAGAACACTCTCGCGCTTCGTGAGTCTGTTCTTTGCGGCGACGCTCATCGCACTTGCCATGGTAAGCGCTGAGGTGGACCTCGCGAAGGAATGGGTAACCCTTTGGGCCTCAAAAAGATCTTCTTCGTGTGTATGAGCATGGAACCGCGCGGTAAGGCACTCTTCTGAAAAGACGTCTAGCAGGCCACGATCAACCTGCTCCCTTGCAGAGGCTGTCGATCTAACGAGATGGAATGTGTTCGATTCCGGTACTGAGGCCGGCTGGCTAATGATCGACGAACGACGACTGGCTCCAATAAAGTCACCTTTCGTGGTATCTTCCACCCGAAGATGGATCTGTGAAGCGCTGAGCGCGACAGGTGGAGCCTCTCCCGAATTTGGCAGAACGGATTCGACGTCATCCAACTCTGGAATGGACTGTATCGTTGGCAGTGGGCTTATTGTCTCAAATTGCACGTTCTCCAGCAGTGGAGCGGTAAAGTCGGGTTTAAGGCTGGAAGGAGGTTCCTCGTTCCATGGCGCTTCTTCGGCGATAGCATGTCGGATAGTGTCTACCCATATATCCTTCTCGCGACGACACGATGCCGCGAATTCGAACATGTGCGCTTTCGAAGATAAGCGAAACCAACTGGGTAGTAAGACTACGCAACCGCCGTCAGCGAAATCCATGGCCATGACACATTCACTCACCATCGTCAACATTCGAGTCCACCAGCTCGAACAATCTGAGGTTGAACCAATGTTTTGGTTCATAAGCCTTGGATTTGGCGACTTTCACCAGGACAAGGAACCCGCCGGGAAACAGAAACGCGCCGAGGTACTTCGCTTTGACAGTGCCAAGCCTAGCTATGTTTGTGCCGCGATAATGAATGACGTCTAAGGAACCGGAAAGGTAACAGGGAGCCAAAGATGACAAGAAGGTCGACAGCGAGGCTGATTGCGAAGGCCTGTTATGACTGGCGGTCGAGGTCAGTAAACCCTGCGTGATCCGGGACACGATTTGAACAGATTTGACAAAGAGATCCTGTTGACGACGAGCTTCATCTACCAGACTGGCTACGGTCCGCATGGTGCGCAGCGCGGTTTTCACGGGGTCCTGACCGTGCCTAAATGCAGAAGTGGACTCGTTCCGCCTATCGCTGTATTTCTGTGACCCCGCCCTTTCTTGGAGCTGATCGAAAAGAAGGGGATACCGGCAAACTCTTTGGACCGGTTTGATCATGTAATCCATGAAGGTGAGCCGGGGCCGTCGACTGCTTGTGTTCCTGTCGGTGTGGCCACTCTCGGAGGCACTAAGAGTGTGCACCCTGAAATTCTCGTTGGAGGGTTCGTCCAGAGTCGAAAGAGAGTATCGTCTCTTGCAAAGATCCAAGAGCTCTCTTCCGGACTCTGAGGATGGAATCACGTCTTCGGTGACATCTTGCAGCTGTATTTCTGCAGCGAGAGCAGCACATCGCAGCTCAAACGCCTCCCACTCGGCAGGGTATCTATGTTGTACCTTGCGAACAAGGTCAAACGCTTCCGAGTGGCCAGAGCAGAAAAACTGGTACTGGTCAAAGCTAGAAGCCTGTACGAGATGTCAGAAGAGAGGGGCGCGGGACGGACAAAAGGCGTACATGCTCGATAAATACTGTCGAGACAGCATTTATGGCACGACGGACATCGATGAAAGAACTCGGGTGAGGACGATCATGATTTTCGGCGAGAATGCCTCTGGAACTCATGGATATGCCAAAGGGTGAGACGGCTTGACGAAGCCGACGAACGAGCTTCTCGTGAAAGTCAAGCAGGTCCTCTGCATTTCTGGTGATGGCATCGAGGTCTGATGCGGAGAAAAGATGGCGGGTGGTGTATTTTTCGGCCCTGGGATGAAGTAGGGCGGGCGCAGAGAGGTGCTCGCCAGAATGGGTTGACATAACTAAATGTGTGCTGCTGGCGAGATGAGGGTGGGAGTGTGTGCGGAAGGAGGCGAACTGGGCATGGATGGACGGAGGGCGTGCAAAGTAGATGGTGGAGTTTGACGAGGAGGCAAGTGGCAAAGGCGAGCGGTTTTTCAAAATGGGAAGCAGCCGAAGATAGACCTAGGAGTGGCTCAACATCAAAGTGGAACGGAGAGGGTGGTGTTATACCGAGACGAGGGTGCGGAGGTCGACGAGATAGCCAAGCTCTGTGGAGAGCAGCTCCAAGAGGGCATGGTGTCGCCTCAGCGTCTCGCGCTGGTAGTTTGGTATGGATGGCAAAGCAGCGGAGTCTGGGTCGTTCGAGTCTGTGTTGTTGGGGGCATGTGGCGGGGGTGGGTTGGAGGAAGAGGAGAACATGGAGAAGGCGCGACGCCTCTGAAGGGTGGGTGGGTGAGTCTGGGCGAGGGAGAAGGATTTTGACCGGGCGAGGTTGGGGACATGGAGGGGGATCATTAGAAAGGGACGATCAACACTAATGACCAACTTGGCGACAAAAGGATCTAGATCTGTGACGTCACACCGATCAATACAAGTCCATCTTGTCATCAGATCGCGCGAGAAACGGTATGTTCTGCGCCTCTGACTGTTCCCGACGTAGCTTTTCCTTGTCCAAAAATCGACACAACGCCCCAATATTCCTCCCGCTAAACACCCTGAATGCCGACTGTTGGTCTCCGTCCAAACCCTGCAATTATTCAGAACCCGTACATCACCCGAATGCATCCGCTTACTTCTGGCGCCCGGTCCGAAAACCGTCCGAGTCCCGTCCGTCGTGCAGCTGGCACGCCCGTCGCAGTCAAATGATTCAGTCTAGGCGCGTTCCGCAACAAATGATGTACCGCCTTGAGCGAGATCCGGTCGCAGTACGATAGGTGCAGTCGCTCCAGCGACCGAGCGTGGTCTCCAAGATGGTAGATCGCGTTGTCAGTCAGTTTGGGCACCCGCACCAACACCAGCCGATGGAGACTTTCCAGCTCTGCCAACTCAAACACAGACATATCTGTCAACTGTCGGCAGACTGTTTCACGTCAGTAGTAGCCTCATCCCAAAAACGGCGCGTCCATACATGCCAGGTCCACCGACTTCAGCCCAGAGCACGCTCGCGCGAGTTTCACGATCCCTCCATCCGTCACCCTCCACACATGTGCCAGCGTTACCGCCCCCAATTGCACTCCAAGCTTGCAGATGTGCTCCACACTCCGGTCCGTCAGGTTTGTGCACCCCGCAAGCGATAACGTATGCAGGGACGGCGCGTGCACCAGCAACCCTTCAATCCCTTCGTCCGTCAACTTGGTACAGTAACTGAGATCCAGTACTCGTAGGTCCACCGCAGTATGTCGTAGTATCAGTGGAGGCATGTCGTCTAGCCACGTCGACGGCCGGTGGGGTAATGGCTTGTTAGTCCCAGTTGTCGAGTCTTCTCCCTTCTTGATCCGACTCGGAAGGGCCTTGTCTGTCAACAGCGGACAGCGTGCGAGCCTTAGCACTCGCAGCTTCCGAGAGTACGTCCAAATGTCGCGAGCCGACACAGCCGACACCAGCGGCTCGTCGCACAGCTCTAGTTCAACCAGCTTTGAAAACGTTCTTGCTATTGCAGACACTGTGCCGTCTGTCAATACGACGCCGCTCAGCTGCAACCATTGCAGCGGTGGCGCTTGCGATACGAGCTCGACGATTGCCACCTCCGAAACGTACTTGCATCCCGTCAAATCGAGTCCCTGTAGGTTGGGGTTGTCTCTTGCTAGCCGAACGATGGTCTTGTCCGACGTGTCGGGCACGCCCGAGAGTGCCACAGACTCGAGGCGTCGACAAAACGTCATCTCTGGAGTGACCCATTCATCTTTGACCCCACAGTCTGGGTCGCGTATCACCAAATGTTTCACCAAGCGTCGCTCGGTTTCGGTCTCGGGAAGACGGTCCAAGAGTCGTTCCATGCCTTCAAAGTCGGGTCGATCTAATTCCATGAGGGGGTTGTTGTCGTAGCTAGATTGAGCCTAGGCGTGGTGTGATATAGGGCGAGGTCGTCGGCGAAGGTGTGGCGAGGGGCTATGGGTCCATGGCGACTTGACTAAACACGGGTTCGGCAATTTGCGGCCCCTTGTCTTATTCGTCTCATGACATCGACCAGCTCAAGCTCGTCCACAATAACCGTGCCAAAGCGTTCGAATCCTTCACCAATTCGTCCTCCATCGAGTCCTTCCAGGCGTATCCCAGTAACGCCTGCCGTCCTGAGATCCATTTTTGCCTCCTCTCGGACGCCTCACGAGGAAAGGACTATCTCCCGCGTCGCTTTCTTCAGGTGGGTTTCCTGGCCTTCAGCTTCGGTAATCAGCGATAACCTCGTTTAGGTTCGCAGGGTTCCTGTTGAGCTGCGTTGGCATTAGTTTCGCCGCAGCAAGGGGCTGGGGGGTCAAAAGCGGCGCTGGTTTACTTGGAGTGGTATGAGGCTTTGTACATCTCGCGTCTCACGTACCGGTGATGCGGCTGGCGACGCATCGTAGAGCATTATGAAGCGAGAAATTATACTAAGTCTTCAAAACGTACTTCAAGTCACTCCTCATCGTCCGACGATCCATCAATATCATTGTCCTGGCTGTCCTCCAAACCTCCACCTTCAGGCGTTTGAAATGCGGCACTGGAACTGGGGCCCAGATCGAGGAGCCCATCTTGATCATCTACGCTGGCGGCGCTGGTGACCTTGCGCCGTCGAGCGGATGATGCAGGCGGTAAATGAGCCTTCTTGACTCGAAGAATGTCCATGATTTCTATGGAAACAGTAAACAGCGCGACAGGTTCCGGGGGTAGAAAACACAAACCCTGATGTGTCATTTCCTCATATCCTTTGATGCTGCGCTTCATAGTCAACCATCTCCGCTGTAATGAATGTGCGCTCCATAGATTCCACTCTGGATCAGGTAGCGTTTTCCAATCGACTTCCGTGTCGTCCCGGACTTTGAGCGAATCGACTCTGAAGTCACAGGGGTTGAAAAGCCGTTCGAAATCATACTTGTGGACACCCACTTGTGAACCAGGATATATGCATCCTGCGGACTCCAACGTGGTTTCTGTCCTTCGTTTTTGACCGTTTTGCTGAGCGAATCCGTCCTATGGAGCAAGTTAAACGTGTTGCATTACCGAGTGAGGGGGTGCACCACCATTTGATCCGGCACTGCTGTCTCCCTCGCCGGTTGCCCATCTTCTCACTGACAATTCCCCAGAAGACATCATTGTCAAAATCTTTGCCTTGACTGATAGTCATTTCCGTCACAATCTTTGTGAGTTCCTCCTCCTCTTCCTTGCTCCACGGACCGGTGATACGGTGTTCGCGGTTCGCGATATGATTGCGATAGCGATCCCGACAATCCGATGACATCCGTCCTACGATCTCGCTGACCTTTTCCCATTGCTGACCAAGGTCAGCGACGGCTCTGGTGCGGCGAATGAGTGATGGGTATTGTTGTGGGAACACGCAAGTAACGTACTGCCGTAGCAGGTTGTCCTCCTCTGGCATCCACTTGCCTTGTTGTTTCTTCGGGTGGAATGACCTCCGAACATGATGATAGACGGCTATGATCGGGCGTTGTGGAATTGCGGCAGCTTCACAAGATATGAATCAGTGGAATGGAAGCGGGAGCAGAATGAGCCGTACTGATTTCCGACCAGAAGGCATTTTCTTTTCCCTTTTCGTTCTTTTGAAATATAATTTCCAGAATTTGCTCGTCCGTGAGTCCTCTGGACTGAATCTAGCGATTCAGTGGCGTTCAGAGCAAAACTGAAAATCACCAACAGCCTTGAATGTTTCAATCGCGTCTTTAAGTTGTTGTTCCTCTATCGCAGAGAATTTGCCCTTCTTGTATACGAGACCTGAACAAAGCTTCAAAAACAAGGACTATCGGTGGCGATGGTTTGTTTACCTTGCGTCTTGACCAACTCGGCTAGTTTGCTCGCATTCATCCACTTGTTGGCAAGTATATGCGCGTGTTCAGGGTTGATCTGCTCTGGTCCAGGAAGACTCATATCCAATACACGCTTGTGGGATGATTTCGTGGACTTTGGTACGGATGAGAGGACGGGACCCGTGATGGTAGTGGATGGCATGTCTACTTGCGACTGCGAGCGCACAATTGTATTAGGAGGGATGGGAGGAGGGACAAATGAGGGCGGATCGGAGACTGAAGCACTTGCAGCAGCGTCGCCAAGCGACTTGAGGACGCTCGCAATCTTGGAGACATCCATATCCTGGAGAGCGCGGATGATATCATCACTGGAGGCGAAGTTGAAGTCGGGTAGCGGTGCGCCGAGACCAGGGAAAATGGGATGACCTTGCGGAGGTTGGCTGAACTGAGAAGGATCGTGAAAACCATAGTTAAGAGAGGGGTATTGGATGAAAGGGGGAGGTTGGTCTGGAAGGGTCTCCCGGTCCTGGTAATGTGGGGTAGCCTGGTAAGGGGTGATTTCCATGGACTGCTCGGACGTGGCAGAAGCGGCAGCAACGACGGCATTCAGGAAGGCGGCGGATGCGGCGCTCTGACTGTCTACCTGCTCGTCGACGTCTGTTCGAAGAGGCTCTGGCAGTTCCTTTGCCTTGCCCTTGTCCATAGCATTTGGATCAGGTTGAGCCTCGGAAGAGGAAGTGGCTTTCTTCTTGTTTTTCTTCCTTTCGCGACCATCGTCTGCAGTGTCGCTGTGCTGTCGTTTTTTCTTTGACTTGGACTGAATAAAAGGGTTGTTTGCTTCACCGACGGCGAGCTGAAGTGCGCGCTGTATGTCGGAAGTCAGGCTAGCCATGCGAAGGGGATATTTAGGGTCGGCCAACGACGAGGATGAGGGCAAGCTCCAAAGACAACGATATCCTCCGAGTAATTACCATAAATAGACATACACCGGATCACTCGTCGAAATAGTCTTCTTCCCCTTCCACGTCGTACTGCTCGTTCCAATCTACTACGTCATAGTCTGCACCCTGCACGCGCTCGTCATGTGCATGCATTAAGCCATCCGCGACACTCACCTCGAGCATCCCGTAGATAAAAAGCTCTCTGATCCGTCGCTCGAACGTCGCCCGCTCATCTTCCTGCTCGCTCATCTCGCTTTCGCTGTCCTCTTCCTCCTCGGGCACAAATTCTTCCGTCGTCTGCTGGCCTCTTGCCCCGCGTATTCTTTCCGCTTCTCTCTCCTCTTCGTAGTCAGCCAGCAGCGTGCCGAGCTTCCCCACTTGTTGCGTACCACCCCCCAAGAACCCCTTTTCTGCCCACTCTTTTTCTTCCTGGGCTGCTTCCACTCCATGGCGTCCCCCGCCAGTCCATAGATGTGGCCACCGACCCTTTGCCTCTGCAAATTCCAGTTGCTTTGGCTTCGTTTGCGTGTATGCGAGTCTCCGGTTTCGTATCGTTGCCATCACGCTCCGCTGTTTTGGTGTCGTGACGGACGAAAATTCGACAATCAAATGGGGAGGCAACAAGTATAGATGTTTCTGCAGGAACTCGACGGGTGATGCGCTTGGCCGTGGTTCGTAATCGGGTGGTAGGCCAATGTACGACAGTATCGCAGACTCTGCTTGCATGATGACGGTTTCTTGTGAATCTAATACACGTAAACAAGCCTTGACCCATGTCTGTCATTTCGTGTCGTTGGGACTGGTGTCGATCCTCCTTCACCACCATCGATGCGCTCGATAACCACGTCAAACATGATCATATCTGGCCGATGAAACCCATGCGCAAGGCAGACATCGTTCTGATGAGAAGAATGGACTTGCAGAGTCTCCATAGCTCGCAGGACACCGACTCCAGCATCATACCAAGAGGTATATCATCCCCATCCGTTTGATCGGGACTCTACACTAGTATGACTTTAGGACTAATCCCCGGTGGGTCGCGGGCCAAGACACTACCAGCCGCCCACCAATCGAACAAACGTCCAGAAAATGACCTGTTCGATCAATCGTCCTCCCCTCCCCCTCAAAGTTTACCCGCTTCGCCAGCCTTTGACAGTTTGATCAGCAAGGTTGGGCTCCAACTCTCCGCAGTTGTCGAGATGTTTGAGCGCGTGCAGGGTCAACGTCGTCCTCTACTTCCCCCGCAACGCTCCCCCACGCGTCGTTCCCCTTCGGATGCCTCTGGCTCCTCGCAAGAAGTCGTCGAACAGCAGCTCACACAAGAAGATGCCGTGGGGTCCCAGCCTCGGTCTCTACTTCCGCCCGGGCTCCCAAGCGAGCATGAACACGCTGACGTCGAACTCACATGGCCCACAGACGACGAATCGGATGCGCTCGCCGCCAACGGGATCCAGGGCTCGGAGCAGCGGCACCATCGTCCCTCTGATTCAGCCAGAGGCCAAAATTTCCGATGCGGATCCTTGAATGTCCCCCTTGGCGCAAATAACCAGAATTACAGCTCGCAGGAATCTCAGAGCCAAAGCCAACCAGTCATATTGCAGACACAGGCGCCTTATTCTAGCCAGTCGATGGGTTGGAGCCAGACTCTGTAGTGAGCCTACCATGGGCTCTTCGTGGACAACACTAGATGGATTGTCTGGATCACACGTCGTGACTCGCTTGTAGTTAGTCGTCCTGTTTTAGTTACGACGTGCAATGTGCTATTCCCAATGAACGCGATGACACTGGACGAAGAGAAGTCCGCAGTCCCAAAGGACGCCCTCCTGATCGTCTTCATTCATGGGTGCGCCCTAACACCCACACCGCACGAATCGCTGAACTCATCATCAAGCCTGTTAGCTTCAAAGGAACAGAGTCAACCTTTGAAAACTTTCCTTCGAGACTCCAACACATCTTGTCAGAAAGCGAGGAAAATATTCCCGTCGAGTGCATCGTCTTTCCTGCGTATGAGGTCAATATCGTCCATCACATCACCGTCGAGGGGTTATTGACGTCCAAAACCAGACCAAGGGGGAGCTGGTTGGTGGTTTTCCAGACACGTCATGCGCATGATACCACCTGTCTCTCCAGGACGCCGCCGTCGTGCGGTTCGCAGATTGGCTCACCACGCTGACCGTCCAGAAAGAAGTCGCCAACGGCGGCGGAGCTGGACGAGTCAAGATCGTCCTCTGTGGACACAGGTGCACCCGCTCGCCGGATCTCTGCTCGCAGCAAGGTCTGACTCACAGGCGCGTCCCTCTCAGCATGGGCGGGCTACTCGCCGCAGATGCCTTGCTCGAGTTCATCACATCCCGACCTGATCGAAACGCCCCCCTCTGGCCCAGGATCATCGCCTGTATCGCGTTCGACACGCCCGTCAGTCCCCTCAACACATCTCGCTGTTTGTGACTGAACCGCC
>JBBPOC010001014.1:0-12065 GCA_038091235.1 Tylopilus rubrobrunneus | reverse complement strand
CGATGGCGAGTATGCTTTGGAGAGGTGGAAGGCATCTGCGAAGAGGGAGCTGGTCGGGCCAGGGGACGGGGCGGGGGTGGGCGGGGAGGCCGCAGGCATGTAGACGGTGGAGGGTGACTTTGCTATGCTTGGTTTGTGATCTGGTCGACCCTGCTCGTCGCCTGAGGCACCACGACTCAGAGATGACAATGTGGGAGGATATTGCCTTTTATATGTTCACGTGACCGTTTTCCTGTTTTAGTATAGCATCTTAATGTGATCGCTCCTTCGACGCTTGTCCTCCTCCGAGTCGTGTCCGCGCTTGCCAGTCCCTGTCCTCGTTAATCCCTCGATATATATCCACTCCATCTACTCACATTCGTAGCTCTGGACGCTCTCCGAATATTCAACAATCTTTTTCATAGAACGCGACTTCGTTGCACCAACATGACGAACAAAAAGAAGGCTCAAGCTAAGAAACAAGCCCATGCAAATGGTATCAAGTGCGCTTGCATCGACAATTCCCGACCCAATATCAGCTGATTCTAATTCAGGCCTCAAACCCAACCAGAACCACAGCCGAAACCGACGACTCCCACCACCCCCTCTTCCGCACAGCCGGTCCAGCCTCCTCCACACGAGAAACCATCCGGGTCTACTGCAGACGACATCAAAGAGAAAGGAAACGTCGCCTTCAAAGCAAAACAATATAACGATGCTATCGACCTATATACCAAAGCTATAGGTATGCCTCCCATTTTGACAGCAAGTCTTATCGCGTCATCGTTGATGTTTTCCCTCAGAGATAATGCCCACGGAACCTTCCTACCTGACCAACCGTGCTGCATCCTACATGGCCTTGAAGCGCTTCCGTCTAGCATTGGCCGATTGTCAGCAGGCAGCCGCATTGCAATCAGCACAACCTTCCTCAAAGACTCTGATTCGCCTCGCTCGATGTCATCTTGCCTTGGGTTCTTCTGCCCCTGCTCTGACAACGTTGCGTGCCGCAATTGCCATGGAACCTACCAATGCTGTTGCGCTGCAACTTCAGGACAAGATCCTCGAGCTCGAAGCTCACTTGCGCAACTTTGACAACGCCAAACGTAAGAAGGAGTGGGGGATGGCCCGAATAGCTCTTGAAAGGTGCCTACAAAGCATAGAGGGCGAAGGTGGTGAAGTACCGACACAATGGCGGCTATGGAGAATCGAGCTAGAACTTGCCCGTGCTAACTGGGATGCTGCCAACATCGCCGCAAAGTGCGTATAAAGGCCAGATATCACCACGGAGGCTGACCC
Source organism: Tylopilus rubrobrunneus (assembly GCA_038091235.1). NCBI lineage: Eukaryota > Fungi > Basidiomycota > Agaricomycetes > Boletales > Boletaceae > Tylopilus > Tylopilus rubrobrunneus. The sequence continues at coordinate 10,790 of JBBPOC010001014.1, read as the reverse complement.
GGTGGATCCTATAGTGACGCCATGAGATTAGATCCCAATTCGCCCGAGATTCTTGCTGTGCGCGGACTGGTACTCTTTCTTTCTGGAAAGCTATCACAGGCACTGCAACACGTTGCATCGGCACTTCGCTTGGACCCTGAACATGATGTTGCTTCACGACTACGAAAGCGCATCAAAGATGTCGAGCGAATAAAGGAAGAGGGTAATACAGCTTTTAAAAGCGGTAGATTAGATGAGGCAGTTACACTTTATACGGAATGTCTAGAGGTGCGTAACTCACTCGCCATTCCGATAGACGTATTAATCTCTCGTCTCAACAGCGCATAGGGGAGGCAGACGAAGAGGGGAAAGGCGGGCATATCCGCGCTACACTGCTATCGAACCGTGCCACCACACTAGTAAAGGTATTGAGCCGCTTCAGTGTGATCCATCTATCGTGTCTCTTATGATTTCCCAAATATAATATAGATTGAAAAACACGATGAAGCGTTGATAGACACGGATGCATCCCTCGCTCTCCTTCCAACATCCTTCAAAGCGCTGCGTACCCGCGCCCGTATCCATCTCCACCTTGAAAAATATGACGCCGCAATAGCGGATTTCAAGTCTTCCATCGAACAAGCCGAATTCGAAAGTGCCGACGCAGATGCTAGATCTCTCAGGGCTGAACTCAAGAAAGCCGAGGCCGCCCTCAAACGAAGCAAGACAAAAGACTACTACAAGATACTCGGTATGTTCACACAGCCCTTCGGAACAAGCTGCTTACTATCACCCTCAGGTATTCCAAGGGACTGCTCAGAGGCAGACATCAAAAAGGCGTACCGCCGGGAAAGTTTGAAGCACCACCCAGACAAGGTTACAGTTTCCAAGTCCCTTCTGGGAACTTGTATACTCATTACTTCGTAACTCCAGGGCGGAGACGAGGAGAAATTCAAGCTTGTCGCCGAAGCGCACGCCGTGCTGTCGGACCCTCGACGACGAGATCGGTACGACATGGGCGAGGACGAAGATGGGCAGAACGAATCCGGCGCCCCGTTTGGTGCCATGAATCCTGCTGATGTGGCGGATCTCTTTGCGCAGTTCCAGGGTGGTGGTGGTTTCCACGGAGGCGGTTTCCACTTCCACGCTGGGGGTCGACATTCGGGCGATTTTGAGTGATTGATTGCACATTGCCACGCATTTCCATTGTATCATGCTGGATACCTTACATAGCTCATTGGCATCCACTGCCGCAGCTGCCCCGAGGATTCGGCTTTGTAAGCATCCACGTGATACCGCGGACCTTAATGGCTGTGCAGCACCCCTGTCGTTGTGTTGGAAATTCTCTACACTGATTCTCTACACTCATCTTGCTCCAACATGCCAAATCTGAAGCAAGGAACTCTTTCCTTCGCGAGTGCCAAACGAACCAACTCGATTCCCAACGGGAAAAAAATCTCTGTCACAGAGAAAGGGAAAAGTAAGCGGGTAGAGACACCTGTCGAAGTTCAGAATGAAGCAAAGCTCAGCGACCTCGTTGACATTTCTTCTGACGAGGAGGGCGCCGCTGAACAAGTTACCGTACCGGTCAAGCGAACCCGTGCGAGTACGAAGACGCGGCTGTCTTCCGGAGCGGCCAAGCAAGCTCCACAGCCATCCGAGTCCGACAAACTGACACCTTCCCCTGCGGCGATAGAGAGCGCACATCTGGATGTTGAAGACAAGGCTGGTCGTTATCGCAAATACTACAGTGATGTCAGATCGAAGATGGGATACGTGCAACCCGGTATGTATGCGCAAAGTACCGCGGAAAAGGAGAGTTCATTCTATTTGCATTTATAGTCCACTCGGAGGGGCAGAATAAAATACACCAAATGCTTCGCTTTTTCGACATGTGAGTTTCCCGGCAAATTAACTATTCGTACTCACGGGAGGCATCAGGTCGTATGAATTTGGTCCCTGTATTGGAATGAGCAGGCTTGAGCGATGGGAGAGAGCGGATGCGCTCGGATTGAATCCCCCTGTGGAAGTATGTCTGAGTTGTTCGCTGTTTGTCAGATACCGACATATTTTCAGGTCCGGGACATTTTACTTACCAAGGAAGGTGTCGACAAAGCAGAATACGCTCTGTGTGTATTGCACGACGAGGTTTAAAATTGTGGGACTGTAAGTTCTTTGTGGATGAAAATCGCAGCCTAGACGTTGACATTTAACCTCCAACAACTTGGAACATATCAGTCGGTTTTCTTTGCTTCCTCCTCCTGTACGCAACATGACTCTGTACTGACCGTATACTTATTCGTTATCTGGCTTGCTTTGTACTATCTTAATCCATACCTCCTTGCTCACACTGATAAACTTTAATCCAAAATTCAAGTTTGTTGCGCTATAATATTGTGACTAGCACTGATAGATAGTCGGGTCTGGGCCCAGGCTGGCCCAGGCACTGATACCATGACCATTGTGTCCTTACCTTCCGTGGAGACGATTTTGGCTGGATTATTGACGCTACAATTTCAAGTAAATTTTACTCTTTGGCTACATACTCGCAGCGGCCAGCTGAGCTCAAATTCCGACGAGTCAGACATGTCACCTCCGCCGCTTCAAAACTTCACGTTCAAACGTTTCTAATGTTGTAGTAGCACAAGCAAGGTCTCACGCTGGTTTGTTGATTCCCCGATTCGCTTGGCAGCTTGAAAAGCTAAAGTGGGCTCATACCGCTTTCGTATTGCTCCTCCTCAGGCTCTTTCACTGGCAGGCACACCGCTTAAGCGCAGCCTTCGAACTCTGACCGATCATCGTGGAAAGGAAATGACGAAAGCGTTAGCGACTTCATCTACATGTTTATTGTAAGTCCACAGTGTGATCCCGATGCCAAGTTCGGAACGGCTTGGTAAGATGGCCGCATCACCATCATGATTCATGACTCGTTATCCCCATTTCATGTGTTGACTACAAATCTCTACCTAGGCTAAGGTCCGTACGAGCCACGCTCAGGCTGCTTATGCGACTAAAGTGGCGTCGATTCCTCCACGCCAGGAGCAGGGGTCGGCAGACAGCGCTTCGGGTAATCCGGTTCGTCCGTGTGTCCTGCGGGAATGAATGCCCCTTTTGAGTTAACTCCTAGGGCCTCTTTGCGGTTCACAACCCCTTAAAGTACCAGGATTTGTGACACGAATCGTTTCTTTCTCGCTTATCTTATTATAATTAGGATGAAAAAGTTTCACTGCTCGGTGATATATAAAGTGTCCTCTCCCCCGGACGTCGCTCTCCACAAAGCAGGATCCAAATCCCGGAGGACTCAACTCCTCCGCTTCACACTATAATGTCTTCGCCTCGTCAGTCGCAAGTGGATGTCCTCATCATCGGTGCTGGCCCCGCTGGGCTCATGTGTGCCAACGCTCTGGCCAATGCGCGGGTCAACGTTAGGATTATAGACAAGCGGTAAGCATTCCCAGTTATACTTGGCGCCCGTGTTCACACTCCTCATATGGCGTGCAGTGCTGCCCAAGTCACGGCTGGTCAAGCAGATGGGATTTCTCCTCGAACCATCGAAGTCTTCCAAGTGAGCAGCTCTTTCTCTGGCTTCCCGGACTTTATGGATGACCTCCCATGCAGAGCTATGGCATTGGAGAACGTCTGTTACGGGAAGGATGTCAAGTACACATGGCTGTAAGTGACCTGACTCGGACATGTTCGTGTTAGTCTCGGGTCTTGATGTCGTGCAGGCATTTTACGATCCTGGCCCCAATGGCGGCATTCAAGTAGGTCTCAGAACATTTGAGAATTCATAGTCTCATTTTCTCTCAGCTTTCCAGCCGTGCCTCTGACGTAACCGCACCCTCTGCTCGTTATCCATTCGAAGTAGGTTCTACTTGGATCCCGCGGTTCGATCATTCCCAAGACAAACCCATAGCTTGCTCTCCACCAAGGAGGAATTGAGTCCATATTTTTGGACTCTATGAAATCGTTGGGGGTTGAAGTTGAAAGGTCGACCATGCCTACGCACATAGAGCTATCAACCGATGAAGCAGAACTGGCCGATCCTACCTCGCATCCGGTGAAGGTGAATCATCTCCGTCCACACCAGCGCATACGTTCACGGTAAAATTTCAGGTGACATTGGAACGTTTGGAGGAGCCCGATGGAGAGCCACATGAAGAAATCGTGCATGCCAAGTTTGTACTTGGCGCAGACGGTTCGGAGTTCTAGTTTCCCTTCAGCTGTACCGAAACTCAATGGTCCGTACCCACAGGAGCCCATTCGTGGGTCCGGAAAACGTTTGACATAACCATGGATGGAGAACAAAGTGGTGAGAAAACTCTTGGGTTTATCGCAAATTGCGGCGTTTCATTATCTTGGCCAGACTTTATTTGGGGAGTTTTGGACATGGTCCCAGAGACAGACTTCCCCGATATTCGGAACAAGAGCTTGATTCATTCTAACAATGGCTCATGCCTCCTTGTCCCTCGCGAAGCGGACAGAATCCGAATCTATATGCAACTCGCTGACAGGGACGTGCTGAACCCCGAAACCGGACGGGTTGATAAGGCGAAGATGGGAGCCAAACAGTTGCTCGAGGTCTCGATTTCTGCACCTTGCGAAGGCGCCGATTGGCTAATGCCGTGGGCAGGTCGCACAAAAGTCTCTCAGACCATACTCGCTGAACCCGACGGACGGCATCAACTGGTGGACACTGTACATCAGTAAGCCATTACTCGCCAAAGATTGTTTTAGCATCTGACTTGATATCAGTTGGTCAACGTGTGGCATCTAAATTCTCTGTAAAGGATCGGATTTTTATCGCTGGGGACGCATGCCACACGCACTCGCCTAAAGCAGGTACTTGGTCCCACTTGATCGGTAAGCAACTCGGATAGGTTAATTGTTCTCCCAGGTCAAGGGATGAATGCGAGCATGAACGACGCACACAACCTCGGTAAGCTTGACATGATCTGTCATGTCGCTCCAACGACCTGACGAACTTTGACAGCCTGGAAGCTCGCGCTCGTGATCCGGGGTTGGGCTGAAATGCCTCTGCTGTCGACTGTAAGTTGCCTTTGTGGTATTTCTGGCATGCACCTAAAATACCTTGTCATTCAGTACGAAACAGAGCGCCGCAAGTACGCGCAGGAACTTATTGAATTCGACAAGACGTTTTCCACTCTTTTCTCTGGAAAGCCCCTGACGGCTGATAACTCAGAAGGCGTTTCTCACGAACAGTTCCTGAAGTGAGTCAGCTCACTGGCCAGTTTATCCATCCCTGACGTAATCCACAGGACATTCCAGGTTTTCGGAGGGTTCACGAGTGGGATCGGCGTACACTACGGGTCGTCCGTAGCCGTCCACGATGCACATCAATCTCTAGCCACCAACCTCGTGATTGGTGAACGTGTGCCCCCTCAAAAGTTTCTTAGGGCGGCAGATGCGATGCCGTACGAGCTCCAAGATGTCCTCCCATCTGACTTCCGTTACAAACTTCTCGTGTTCGCTGGCGAGCTGGATGACGCTACGCAACGGAGAAAGATCGATTCTCTAGTACAGGACCTCCAACATCCCGAGAGCTTCATGACGAAGTATGCCTCGAGCAAGTCTTCAGACTCGAGGTTCGACATCATCACGATCAGCAAAGGAAGGAAAGAAGACTTTGACTTCTTGAAAGTTCCGGTAGTGCTGAGATCACATTGGTCCAAGTGCGTATGAGGTGCAATCCGGAGCTCGCCCTATCTTGATGTGTCTTTCAGGGTCTTGATTGATGACGTGGATGTGACGGGCAACGTCGGTGGACGAGGCTATGCGTACTATGGCATTGCTAATGAAGGCGCGATCGTGGTCGTTCGGCCGGACGGATACGTTGCCACGATCGCACCTTTGGACGGTGTTTCGGAGATCGACGACTATTTCTCTAAATTCATGAAGATATGAAGACATTCTCTACATAAGGCCTTCTTCGACTCGATGGTCTGACGGATGTGCAGCAATACTTGTTCTTACACCATGTCACTATAGATAAAGTCCCATGTTGTGTGAACGAACCAACTACCATTGAATGATATATTTGCCAAGTGTGTTCTCAGCGTTACTGTACACAGCCAAGTCTCTCTCCGCACCGGACAACAAGGTAGATGGCAGCGACGTCGCTCGCCCTCGCACTAGATACATGAATTACACCTCCAGAAATGGCATCCGAGTTCTGAATATAATAGAAAGCCCCGAAACAAGTAGAAGTACTAGAATTTCGAAGCGGACGCACCGAGACGTGACTCGTTCAGGCCCAAAGCTTGAAAGTTTGAAATTTCAGATCGTACGAGTCCACTGAATCCTAGATGGCTAGCAATGAGATAACGGATAACGGATCGTCAACTTCCTCTCCGAGAATACATAACTGATGACGTTACAGTATTGACTGTTGTCTGGCGTGACGTTGAAATTCTCCCTTGCCAGAGCAATCGTGACAGCTTTCGTCCTCCGAGCATCTCTGAAACGATTCACTAATCTGCGAGCCATAGGGCCACGCGGGGGTAGGATTTCTCGCTTCCTACTATTCCGGATCCGCCGTATTTCGGCTGATCTTGGGTTCTCGGTTCGTAGTTCGGTCAAGAGACGATGTCCATGTGGGGCTTGGGAATATGGGAATAAATTCTTACCAGGATAATCTCAGATAGAGAGCGTCGACTGACCTCGTCGATGATCCATCCCAGCCAAGTGAGACAGTTTACAATGTGAGGTCGTCTTGAACCCCGAGATTCGATGACATGTCGGAGTGGATCCCAGGAAATAACATAAAACATGTGACCACTGGCACGGTGGATCGTTGCTTCTGTGGCCCAGCTACTTCCTGCAGCGTCGTCAGAATTCTGGAACTTAGCAGACCGCAGTCACTCAGAATCGGCACTTCTGCATCATGTGCGCTGTATCTTCATATCGGCCCTGGCCGGGTTTAGTGCGCTATGGCGACGAGATGTGGCGCGGCTTCAACTCACCGTGCCCCAGATGAGTTCCCGAGCAGTGGGGGAGACTCCAGTGATTCGTATTCTGCCAACTGGGGGACATAAACTAGTGGCATCTTGGGGTCTGAGTACTGTCAGTTTGACCTCACAAGTGAACACGTTTACGATACGTACTCACTGGCAGACGGCATGACAGGCAGGAGCAGCGGCTATAAGACGCGGAAAACGTCGACGGCGCAATAGTGCCAAACCAAAAACTGCGCAGGTTCAATGATCTCGAATCCCCGATATGGTAGTTACTAGAGGTTATATTCTGTGCGCAGACTTTTCGGACTAATTCGGGGTGGTCTTGCCGGCATCTGTGGAGGTGTCTTGTAATGTAACGCCTTCAAGACGGTTCCCTGGGCACCCGAGGCTGGCTGGTTACCAAGGAAGTTACCGTGCAGTTTTCGGCTGACTGTTCGCCTCGCATGTGGGTCTAAAAGCCCTCAATAATGGGCTAGTCCCCCTATTCACCCACTCATTCGTCATGCCTCTGGAAAGTCGCGTTGATGTTCTCGTCATTGGAGCCGGCCCTGCTGGGCTCATGTGTGCCAATGCCCTCGCTGTTGTGGGCGTAGAGGTCAGGATTATCGATAAACGGTAAGTTTAAATAATCGCCGTCGTCGCGAGCGCACGGGTACTGATCTACCCAGGCCCGTAAAGGTTGCAGCTGGTCAGGCTGATGGTATTCAGCCAAGGACCATTGAAGTATTGCAGGCATGTCGCCCCTCCGCATTTTCATACCTTCCTGAATGTTGATAAAATTCACAACAGAGCTATGGGCTCGCCGAGCGCTTGATCCGAGAGGGGAACCAGGCGCACATGTGTGTATGTAAACGTGCACTTGCTTAATGCGTTCCACACGTCTGACCTGGCCCAACACGCAAGGCTGTCTACAGCCCTGAACCCAATGAAGGAATTAAGGTATGAATTAAGTTCAGTCTTCTCAGTTTTCCGTGTTGTTAAAGTTATGTACGAAAGTGCAGGGAACGCCGTATGGCTGTGAATGAATCAGACTTGGCGCGCTTTCCATTCGGAGTAAGATTTGTGTAACCAGATCTCGCGTGCACGCTGACTTTCGGACGGACATCCAGGTCCTACTCCATCAGGGCGGCATAGAAGCCATGTTTCTTGATTCCATGAGGAATTATGGAGTAGAAGTCGAACGTCCCAAACAACCTGTAAACATTGAGTTGTCAACAGACGCCAACGAACTGTTGAGCAATTCATCATACCCAGTGAAGGTGGGCACCAAATTGGATCAAGCCTTCCATTTCATTGGTGACCAACGATCAATGCAGGTCACCGTAGAGAGTCTAAATGCAATCGACAAGGAAAGCCAGACTGAAATCGTGCACGCGAAATATGTCATTGGTTCGGATGGTGAGGCTTTCATTGTCCAGGTCCCCTTTTAGAGGTCCGAGACTGACACTCTGGCTGCAGGGGCACATTCATGGGTCCGAAATGCTCTGGGGATTGAGATGGAGGGCGAACAGTCAGGTGATACAAATTAGTTTGTGCACTCTTCTACTAGTTGTCTGATGAAATTGGACAGACTACATCTGGGGCGTTGTCGACATGGTACCCGAAACGAACTTTCCTGATATTCGCAATCTTGTGGATATCTATTCTGATCACGGGTCCTGCATGATCATCCCACGGGAGGGAGATTTGGTCCGCTTCTATACCCAATTATTAGATGCAGACGCTGTATGTCCATTGACGAAAAGAGTGGACAAGAACAGGGTGACTCCGCAGATCCTGGTTTCGGTACGTGTCTTCTGTGCAGGTGGCAAGATATCTCATACAATTTCTGAGTGTCGATAACAGGCGTTGAAGAAGATATTGCAACCATTCGAGTTGGCTGAACCCAAAGAAGTCGATTGGTGGACTGTTTACCTCAGTATGTCCTTTTGAGACTCCTGTCCATGACCGCTGCAACGTGCGAGCTGCCTTATAGTTGGACAGCGTGTGGCATCTAGTTTCTCTCTCAATCACCGTGTTTTTATTGCCGGTGACGCATGTCATACACATTCCCCGCAAGCTGGTGAGAGGCTATATCCATCTTGTCATTCCACTACTCTGAAAGTATCAATTAGGTCAGGGGATGAATGCTAGCATGAATGATACCCACAATCTCGGTGCGTATTTCCGTGTGCCGTCGGGCGTGGCTAAGTACAGGTTTAGCGTGGAAGCTTGCACAAGTGCTCAAAGGATGGGCCAGTCCTTCCCTGTTGGAGACGGTAGGTTTCACGTCTGTTCTTGATACGTGATCTCATGATAATCTTTTTAAGTATGAACAAGAACGCAGAAAATTCGCGCAAGACCTCATTAACTTTGACAAGATGTATTCAACAATGGTCTCCGAGAATCCAGAGGAGAATGGAGAGGCTATATCGCCCCAACAGTTCCAGGAGTGAGTCTGTTCTGTGGAGTATAGCATGTCGGTCGTTTTTACTCGCTTGTCAGAGTAAATGCTTTACTCTCCAAGTTCATGCATGGATTTGCAGTCCAGTACTCTCCATCCGCAATTGTCGACTCTAAACACCAGAAACACGCGGAGAAACTGATCATTGGACAAAGAATGCCTCCACGAACCTATGTTCGCGCTGCCGACATACGACCAGTTGACATACAGGACTTGCTCCCTGCCGATGCTCGCTTCAAACTACTTTTCTTCGTTGGGCACCTCAACGAGACGCGTGTTGCCGAGCTGAGGCTACTGGAAGTGGAATTGAACTTCCTCCGGAAATACAGTGCGAACGGGGATGTCTCCACTGTATTCGACATCATCACGATAACTGCAGGCAGGAAAGAGGACATGAATTACTTGCTCCTGCCAGTGTTCTTCCGTCCCCACTGGAGGAAGTGAGTGGCCACCCTTCTGTTCACACCGTCGGCAAGCTGATTTATCAACGGGGTGCAGAGTGCTCCTTGACGATGTTAATGTCAGAGGGAAGGGGGCCGGACACGAGTATGAGGATTTTGGGATTGATCCAGAGCAGATCACCGTGGTGGTTGTTCGGCCTGATGGATACGTTGGGACGGTCGCTCCTTCGACGGCCGTTGCAGATCTCAACAAGTATTTCGGTTCATTCTTGGTCTGTCATGGCGATGATGCCTAAGCCTGAGTTCGAACGAGACTCATGCTTGGGAAACTGGATGTATATCTTTGATGCCACGAATCAGAGGGAGAACTTGAATAGAGACTCAAATAACGTCTTGAACAGTTACATTGAGCGAGACGGTCTGCACAACTAGTTGTATCCAATTATCGCTTGGCCTAAGGTCCTAGACCTCCCCCAGGAATTGTGACGAGTGTGCTCCACGGTCACGTAGTGAAGAGCCGTGGCTTGCTACATCATGACAGTATACTCACATCCGTCCCCTTCTCCATCCACCTTAGTTGCTACTAGCGCACTATCTATTCACGACCCGTCGCGATACACCCTCCGCTCAGTCTCGAAACCCCGCTCAGTCTCGAAACCCCGCTCGTGCTCAGTCCCGACTCAGACTCTGCCGGCCTCACAGACCGGTTACAGGAACGGTACATGTATTGAGGATTGTTGGTTAACCACGTGGGCTTGACAGCGTTCGTCTGTTGTTGACGAGTGCCTTTGAGTATCGTCAAAGTTGGCATGTAATTTATGAGCGTCCAAATGCACAAATAATCAGCGCGAAACTTTCCGTCGAGCGCGCAACTTTTTCGGGTAGTGCGCAACTTTCTACCGGGTGTGCACACCAGCGCGCACTATTCCGAGTTCACACATATGAGTATAAGTAAATCCAAAACACCATCATCGCGATTAAGAGTAGTAG
>JBBPOC010001013.1:0-12067 GCA_038091235.1 Tylopilus rubrobrunneus | reverse complement strand
CACCGATGTCCTGCTTGTCGCCTCCCATCTAGTCTGTGAGTGATGCTCGCATATGTGCGTTCGCAGCTGTCTCACCACTGTCTTGCTTGTCGCCTCCCATCTAGCTCGTGAGTGATGCTCGCATCCGTGCGTTCGCAGCTGTCTCACCCCTGTCCTGCTTATCGCCTCCCATCTAGCTCGTGAGTGATGCTCGCATATGTGCGTTCGCAGCTGTCTCACCACTGTCTTGCTTGTCGCCTCGCATCTAGGATGTGAGTGATGCTCGCATATGTGCGTTCGCAGCTGTCTCACCACTGTTCTGCTTGTCGCCTCCCATCTAGGATGTGAGTGATGCTCGCATATGTGCGTTGGCAGCTGTCTCACCAGTGTCCTGCTTTCGCCTCCCATCTAGTCTGTGAGTGATGCTCGTATCCGTGTGTTCACAGCTGTCTCACCACTGTCTTGCTTGTCGCCTCCCATCTAGCTCGTGAGTGATGCTCGCATCCATGCGTTCGCAGCTGTCTCACCAGTGTCCTGCTTTCACCTCCCATCTAGCTCGTGAGTGATGCTCGCATCCATGCGTTCGCAGCTGTCTCACCAGTGTCCTGCTTTCGCCTCCCATCTAGTCCGTGAGTGATGCTCGCATATGTGCATTTGCAGCTGTCTCACCGCTGTCTTGCTTGTCGCCTCCCATCTAGCTCGTGAGTGATGCTCGCATCCGTGCGTTGACAGCTGTCTCACCGATGTCCTGCTTGTCGCCTCCCATCTAGGAAGTGAGTGATGCTCGCATATGTGCGTTCGCAGCTGTCTCATCACTGTCTTGCTTATCGCCTCCCATCTAGCTCGTGAGTGATGCTCGCATCCGTGCATTCGCAGCTGTCTCACCAGTGTCCTGCTTTCACCTCCCATCTAGCCAGTGAGTGATGCTCGCATATGTGTGTTCACAGCTGTCTCACCACTGTCTTGCCTGTCGCCTCCCATCTAGCTCGTGAGTGATACTCGCATCCGTGCATTCGCAGCTGTCTCACCAGTGTCCTGCTGGTTGCCTACCATCTAGCCAGTGAGTGACGCTCGCATATGTGCGTTCGCAGCTATCTCACCAGTGTCCTGCTGGTTGCCTCCCATCTAGCCAGTGAGTGACGCTCGCATATGTGTGTTCGCAGCTGTCTCACCAGTGTCCTGCTTGTTGCCTCCCATCTAGCCAGTGAGTGACGCTCGCATGTGCGTTCGAAGCTGTCTCACCAGTGTCCTGCTTGTCGCTTCCCATTTAGCCAGTGAGTGATGCTCGCATATGTGCGTTCGCAGCCGTTTCATCGGTGTCCTGCTTGTCGCCTCCCATCTAGTCTGTGAGTGATGCTTGCATCCGTGCGTTCGCAGCTGTCTCACCCCTGTCCTGCTTGTCGCCTCCCATCTAGTCTGTGAGTGATGCTTGCATCCGTGCGTTCGCAGCTGTCTCACCCCTGTCCTGCTTGTCGCCTCCCATCTAGTCTGTGAGTGATGCTCGCATCCCTTCGTTTGCAGCTGTCTCACCAGAGTCTCCTGCTTGTCGCCTCCCATCTAGTCCGTGAGTGATGCTCGCATCCGTGCGTTCACAGCTGTCTCACCCCTGTCTTGCTTGTCGCCTCCCATCTAGTCCGTGAGTGATGCTCGCATCCCTTCGTTTGCAGCTGTCTCACCAGAGTCTCCTGCTTGTCGCCTCCCATCCAGTCCGTGAGTGATGCTCGCACCCGTGCGTTTGCAGCCGTCTCACCGGTGTCCTGCTTGTTGCCTCCCATCTAGTCTGTGAGTGATGCTCGCATCCGTGCGTTCGCAGTTGTCTCACCCCTGTCCTGCTTGTCGTACCCCATCTAGTGGGTGAGTGATGCTCGCATCTGTGCGTTCGCAGCTGTCTCACCAGTCCTGCTTGTCACCTCCCATTTAGGAAGTGAGTGATACTCGCATCCCCGCGTTCGCAGCTGTCTCACCAGTGTCCTGCTTGCCGCCTCCCATCTAGTGGGTGAGTGATGCTCGCATCTGTGGGTTCGCAGCTGTCTCACCAGTCCTGCTTGTCGCCTCCCATCTAGGAAGTGAGTGATATTTGCATCCCCGCGTTCGCAGCTGTCTCACCAGTGTCCTGCTTATCGCCTCCCATCTAGTCCGTGAGTGATGCTCGCATCCGTCCGTTGGCAGCTGTCTCACCAGTGTCCTGCTTGTCGCCTCCCATCTAGGATGTAAGTGATGCTCGCATCCGTGCGTTCGCAGCGGTCTCACCGATGTCCTGCTTGTCGCCTCCCATCTAGGATGTGAGTAATGCTCGCATCCGTGCATTCGCAGCTGTCTCACCAGTGTCCTGCTGGTTGCCTCCCATCTAGCCAGTGAGTGACGCTCACATACTAGTATGTGCGTTCGCAGCTGTCTCACCGATGTCCTGCTTGTCGCCTCCCATCTAGCCTGTGAGTGATGCTCGCATCCGTGCGTTCGCAGCTGTCTCACAGATGTCCTGCTTGTCGCCTCCCATCTAGCGAGTGAGTGATGCTCGCATATGTGCGTTCGCAGCTGTCTCACCGATGTCCTGCTTGTCGCCTCCCATCTAGCGAGTGAGTGACGCTCGCATATGTGCGTCCGCAGCTGTCTCACCGATGTCCTGCTTGTCGCTTCCCATCTAGGAAGTGAGCAATGCTCAGATCCATGCGTTCACAGCTGTCTCACCAATGTCCTGCTTGTCACCTCCCATCTAGCGAGTGAGTGATGCTCGCATCCGTGCGTTCGCAGCTGTCTCACCAATGTCCTGCTGGTCGCCTCCCATCTAGCAAGTGAGTGACGCTCGCATATGTGCGTTCGCAGCTGTCTCACCCCTGTCCTACTTGTCGCCTCCCATCTAGGAAGTGAGTAATGCTCAGATCCATGCGTTCGCAGCTGTCTCACCAGTGTCCTGCTGGTCGCCTCCCATCTAGCGAGTGAGTGACGCTCGCATATGTGCGTTCGCAGCTGTCTCACCCCTGTCCTGCTTGTCGCCTCCCATCTAGGAAGTGAGTAATGCTCAGATCCATGCGTTCGCAGCTGTCTCACCAGTGTCCTGCTTGTCGCCTCCCATCTAGCGAGTGAGTGACGCTCGCATATGTGCGTTCGCAGCTGTCTCACCCTGTCCTGCTTGTCGCCTTCCATCTAGGAAGTGAGTAATGCTCAGATCCATGCGTTCACAGCTGTCTCACCAGTGTCCTGCTTGTCGCCTCCCATCTAGCGAGTGAGTGATGCTCGCATATGTGCGTTCGCAGCTGTCTCACCCCTGTCCTGCTTGTCGCCTCCCATCTAGCGAGTGAGTAATGCTCAGATCCATGCGTTCGCAGCTGTCTCACCAATGTCCTGCTTGTCGCCTCCCATCTAGCGAGTGAGTGACGCTCGCATATGTGCGTTCGCAGCTGTCTCACCAGTGCCCTGCTTGTCGCCTCCCATCTAGCGAGTGAGTGATGTTCGTATCCGTGCGTTCGCAGCTGTCTCACCAGCAGTCGCCGCAGCACGATGCAACACAAAACACTCCCGAGGTGAATATCTGCATCATTCGGTAGTTGAAATAGATCACTGATACCTCCAGCCCAATAACACATTACGTTCCGAGCCTGCGAAGCAGACAGGCAATGATACCCTACTCAAGGTATGACGGAGTACGGCCCTCCCACAAGACATGGCATTGACAGTAGTAACAGACCGTGGTGCCGTCGGGTATACCTGCCCCCGACTTTAACTACGACGAGGTGAGCAAACGTAGTCACGGGTTCCAGTTGTTGACCTTGGATGACACATTTTATTCTTTGTTCATATGCAGGACGCAAGTTCAAGAGGCGTTCAAGATCAGCTTGATGCTCGGCATGAGGAGCCGCCGCATCACGACGCAGCAAAAAACACTCCCGAGGTAAGTATCTGCGTCGTTCGGTTGCCGAAATGGTTCACTGATGCATCCAGCCCAATGATGCATCACGTTCCAAGCTTGCGGAGCAGACAGGCAACATAGATGACGAGCTCGAGGTACGACAGAGTACGGCCCCTCCCACAAGACATAGTACTAACACTAATAACAGACCGCGGTGCCGTCAGGGACATCCGCTCCTGCTTTCTACTATGACGATGACGAGGTCAGTAATGAGAACACCGATTCTGCCCTCTCTCATGTTAACCACGTGTTAGCCACCCTCTCCGCATGAGGACCCCATCGAACTCGGTGGGCCACCTCCAGGTCCAGCTGCGTCGACAGAGCATCCCAATGCCGACCCGAAGCCGAATCCAGACACAGCCGAGTCCTCCGAGGGTGTTCAACGCCCAACCTTCGTTGGGTGGTTCAGACGACGGATGAAGAATCGCAATCAAATACCTGATCAAATTTCCCTGGGGGCCACTCGCCATCCGGTGTCCCATCCAGTACCCTCTGGGGTTCCTGGTCGCGATCAGACACCTGAACAAATGCAACACAGTCGCACTCGGGTACTTAATCAAGCACCATCCGAGGCTCCCCTTCCTCAAGCCAGAGCACCGCGATCGAGCCGGCCATATTCGGTGATGTCCCCTGCTCAGCGGGAAAGAGTGAGTGTTCCCCTTTGGTTGATTCGATGGCACGGCTGTCTGACTGCTTGGTTCAGCGGACTGTAATGTATATCGGCGATGTTTGTTCATTCCACTAAACCGTTCACGAATAGTGGGATTCAATGTTCTTCATAGGACGAACCGCTCCCATCGTGCCGGATATCGCTACCACCATGGATACGTTGTGGCCGTGCGGGCCATACGGACGCCTCAGTGCCTCCGGCCTCGGACCTGGAGCAGCCACGCCAAATTACAGGGGTGTCGACGCTTCCCTCTAACCAGAACGTACAAAGTCAAAATGCGGCTAATCCATAGGCCCGTCCATCGTTTTGTCACTAGGTTATTACTGTCAAAATTGGGCACTTCCTTTCCTTTGAGACACCTAGCCATATCTATTGCATATCATATATTTACTTCCCTACATTGTACTGGCATCGCCTATATCGCATCGACGTACCAAAAAGTTGCACCAGAGTGGTTGGACGGGCGCACAAGCACATTCGCCGAAAACTTTTGCCACCCTCGTAACTATGTCCTTTCTATCACATCGCTCCCGTTCACCTCATTAGAGCGATAGGCGGCAAGCGATTCCCTGGCGTGTGGCGTAAAGTGTATTTGTTCAGGCGGGACACTCTTCCCTCTGGCCAAGTCCTTGAAACGGTATGAGTGATGTGCACGCAGGCGTTGATATGGTATTGAGGGCTCGTAGTGCCGAGAGGGCGGTGAGTCGTGGGGTAGGAGCTGGGAAATCGACGTACCAAAGATAGGCTAGGAACCGATCGAAGAGACGCTGAACATTGTCATTGTGCACGTACGTTGGTCGTTCTGTTGGTGGATGAGCACACACGTTGGCGAACAGTATTGAGCTGGGTTGAATGTCAGCATGATGGCACGCATCTAGCACCCGCTGGGAAAGAATGGCCTATTCAATTCTCGAGGGCTTTACGTTTGCAGTCATCTCACCCTCGACTTGTGGGTTCCCTCTCTACTGCAACTTGGATCAATAATGAAGGGATCACGGTGAAAGGGACTTACTTTACAGGGCTTGACGGCGCCACCCTGCTGGATCTCGCTACCACCGTGGATGCGCTATGGTACGGTCCATGCAGACGCTCGGGCCACTGACTTGAACGAGGAAGGTCAAAATACGGGGTGCATCCATTGCTCTGTCGCTAGTCATTTCTGTCGGATTTCCTTTCGTCAAAGACATGCGCACTCTATCCTCATATTTTGCATGCATGACAAGCAATTCTTCCGGAAAGACTGAGGGCCAGTCCACAGGTGGCAACGCCAGCTCGGATATAAGTGGGAGGCAAGGCGCTTTGTAAACGAATAAATGGACACACGTTCATGAAGAAACCTGCTTACTCTTTGCTTGACGACGCCAACTCGACAACAACGCGCACAGACCACTTGTGAAAATGTCGACAAGAAAGCTAGGTGCGTGGTTGTCCGCGAAAGCCCTTGGCAGTGTTCACAGTTCAGTAAGATCATGACGCAAAAGTCGTGGTTGAAAGCGGCTCTGGTAGAGTATGGGCCGTCGCTTTCCACCCAGATGGAAAACATTATTTCGAGGGGACGGGCGTTGGTCTGCGGCGAAGGCGAGTGGCAGATGGAGGAGGGGTCGGAAAGCAGATAGGGCTGGACGTGCACGCAATTTCTGTCTCCGGGGATGGGAAATGGGTTGTGAGCGGAGTCCATTATGGAGGAGGGGCGAAGGTGTGGGACGCCGAGATCCGAGAGAAGATGGTCGAGGTGGAGAGGGGAGTGTCTGTGCCTGCGGTCGACGTCGCGCCCGACTGCACACGATTCGCCACTGGGACTTTTAGGAACGGAGCAAACATCTGGAGCATTAAGACTGGACGAAGACTCGTTGGACCACTCCGACATGACGGTGCTGTGGGGGGCATCACATTTTCCCCTGACGGTCAACGTCTCGCCACTGTCTCAGGCTCGAATGATGTCTTAGACTCGAGTCACTCGGTCCGCGTTTTCGACGTCGACAACGGCAACCAGCTAATTTCCATCGAACTACCCATTCCCATGTTTTCGTCGACTTCCATTACCTGGTTAGCCGGCAAACAGCAACTCTTCACTACATCGATATCCCGAGACAATACAATCAAATCGTTCGATTCATCCACTGGGTCCCAGCTATCCAAATGGAAGATCCATGAAGGCAATGATCCAGTTCGCATGTCTATCGCTCTTTCTTCAAATAATCGTTTCATTGGTGTCTGCAGTGGCCGTTTCGTCTCCTTTTGGGACACTTCGACGCATTCCCAGCTAGGCATGGTCGAGGACACTGAGAAAATACGCTGTCTTGCTTTGTCCGCTGCTGGCGATCGTCTCATAACCGGATCTGATGATTCGAGGAGAACCATCATTTGGAACCTCCGTCGTATTCTCCCGGCATCATACCTCTCAATCAGTGTAAGTGTTAGAATCCTCAGCTCGAGAGTACAATGGACTCACCAATTTCCTTTCTGACCTCAGGATGTATGTAGTCATTTGTTTCAGTTGTTGATCTCGGATGACATATTTTTATTCCTCTGTTCAGATGCAGGACGCGAGTTCAGGAGGCGTTCAATATCAGCCTGATGCTCGACGCGAGGAGCAGTCGCTGCACCGCGACGCACCACAAAACACTCCCGACGTAAGTATCTGCGTCATTCGGTAGCTGAAATAATTCCCTGATGCCTCCAGCCCGATGACGCATTACGTTTCGAGCCTGCGGAGCAGACCAACATAGACAATGCCATACCCGAGGTACGACGGAGTAAGGCCCCTCCCATAAGACATGGTATTGACGGTGGTAACAGACCGCGGTGCTGTCAGGTACATCTGTCCCCGACTTTGATTATGACGATGTGAGCAATAAAAAATGGTTTCCGCACTGCCTCGTGTTAACCACACATCAGCTTCTCTCTTCGTCGTCGGATGAGAACCCTGTTGAACTCAATGAGCTACCCAACGAACTCTCCCGGGGCAACCAGGATGTCCCCCCCAATGCACTGGTGACTATGCCTGACCCACAGCCAAATACCGAGTCATACAATGGAAAGCGACGCCAGACTCGTTGGGAGTGGTTTGAAATGATGTTGAAAAGGGGTAATCGCAATTGGGTGCCTAATGGTGCCCGCTCGGGAGACCCTCCCCGGACGAGTAGGCTGCGGACCAAAGCCTCTGAAAAACCTTCGACGATGTTCCCCACCCGACGAGACAAAGTGAGTACTAGTATACGTTTTGCATGCCCGGGAAAACATGGATATCTGACCGATCGCTTCAGCGGGTGGTTACAAAGAGCGTCGTCAGACCACCGGCACGTTCACGCTTCGATTTGCTCATGGATCTCGTATACTCACTAATGCTATGATCTGCAGAGGAAAAAAGTGGTGCCCAAAGACACCCCCAAACCCGCGTCGTCCAGCGAACCGTCCAAGGCTGCCACGACCTCAGAGCGCGATCTTTCCAGAGCCCAGGATGAGGCGAGACTTGTCGCCGCAGAGTCGTCCGGCAGACAACCCAAGACAGGCACGCTCTCAGAAAGCGGTCCTGCCGAAGCCCCGGATGAGCCTGCGGCCACCACGTCCTCCAGCAAGTTCCCCACTGGCAAGACCACCAAGTCCTCAGAAGGTGGTCCTACCAACCTCCCGGACGAGACGAGACCCGTGGCCACTGGTGGTGTCCCACACCACAGTGAGGTGATTGATTATGCTCGTCTTCATGACCTTGGACACTCGGGCTTACGTTCATTTTGTAGCGGGAACCTGATGATAGAGAACCGTCTTCCTGCAATATCAATATCAACTGTTCGATATCGATATCGATACCTTCGTGGCTTCGTTGTGGTCGCAGGCGCCATCACGGTGGAGCACATTAAATGACTGTCATCTTATATCATTCATTGGCACTCATAGATCCTAATCACATTCATATACCCACCTTCGGACGATCCCCTTCAGGCCGGTAGACAGCGAGATGAGCGCAGGGGCTTCAACAAGCCCACAGCGCCTAATCCCACTCCAAGGTCATGCCGCGCTCCACATCTATAGTAGTACTAGTACCGTACCTTTCGCCGTCGTGTCCCCAAACGTTGCCAGTGAGCGCGTCAAGGTTGTACTCTGTTTCGGTGTGCCGTTACTTCCTCGATCGACTTCATCCTCACATCGGCTAGGCCCGGCATCCGACGTGCTTCAAATATCTACAGACAGGCAGGAATGTCTTGCCTGAGCAGACACGCTGTGCTCCACGTGCCGCGTTCCGAAGGGGTCACTTACTACGCTGAAGTGGATGGCAAAGATGGGGCAGGACACTGGCAGACGTGGATGCGGTGGGTCGAACAATTCTTGTGGCACAAATCATGATTTCTGTACTCTACTTTTGGACGGTCGGCGCACTCTGAACGGACGATGGGACGATGCCTACGTGGTATGTGCATTCATCTTACGCTGACGACAGTGCTCATTCGGACTAATCAAGCAAGATTCGCGTGGGAATGTGGGGAATGAGGGAACAGCGGGGCTCGGTCACTGAGCATGTGGTGTGCCACGGTGAGTCGCAAATGATGAAGATGGGCCTCAGGCTTGAACTCCCGAGCTCTGTTCAGAGGTATCCAAGCACAGATTAGTCCTTCGAGTCGAGACTGAGCCCAACAACATGCGTTATGCGCATCCGCAAAGGGAACATCGCTGGAGGGAGCGCCTAGGACCCAACTTACTATACTCCACGAGCGAGAGGCTATCTCGAGTTGCTAACGGCCACAGGAGCACGCCGTTGAACGACGATGGGCATGGCGTACCTTGCCATCAACCTGGACCATTTTCTCGGCTGCCTCCCCGAGTCATATGGCCGTAGGCCGTCTTATAGTTTTTTATCCATGTTAACATGTTATGCTCACGTGTTTCCAGAGTCACTGGAGTGCGCACCGAGATATTCAACCAGAGTCCACTCACTTCAGGCTCAACGTCGATGTCTTGGTCAGCGACATCCGGGTCCGGGTGACACAACCCTTTTCTTACAATGACAATTACTGCCAATTTACTGGGTAGTGTGACCACAACAGGAACTCGCCTCCTTGCAACAGTGTCGCAGCAAAATACTTCAATGGGACCACTGGCACTATCGAGGATCTGATTTGGACAAGATTCCCAGCTAGCACGAGATTTTATTCTGGGCCACGACCGGTCATTACTGTTCTATCCACTGTCTATGTATGATCCAGTCAAAGCCAGCTATAAATACCTATGAATAATATTGAGGATGACAGTCATCTAACGTGCTCCACTGTGATGGCGTCTGTGACCACAACGAAGCCACGAAGGTAACGATATCGATATCGAACAGTGGAGATTGATATTGTAAGATGACGTTTCTCTATCATCAGGTCCCCACTGCAAGATGAACGTAAGCCCGAGCGTCCAAGGTTATGAAGACGAGCATCATCACCTCACTGTGGTGTGGGACACGACCGGTGACCACGGGTCCCGTCTCGTCCGGGAGTCTGGTAGAACCCCCTTCTGAGGTCTTGGGCAGCTCGCCGGGGGACGCGGTAGCCGCGGGATTCGTCTCGTCCAAGGCTTCGGCAGGACCGCCTTCTGAGAGCGTGCCCGTCTTGCGCTGTCTGCCAGACGACTCTACGGTCATGAGTTTCATCTCATCCGGGGATTTAGCGAGATCGCTGCGTTCTGAGGTCGTGGAAGCCTTAGACGGTTCGCTGGACGACACTGGTTTGGGGGCGTCTTTGGGCGCCTCTTTTCTCCTCTGTAGATCATAGCATCAGCAAGTATAAGCAAATCGAAGCGTGAACGTGCCGGTGGTCTGACAACACTCTTTGTAACCACGCGCTGAAGCGATCGGTCAGATATCGATGCTTTCCAGGGCATGCAAAGCGTATACTAGTACTCACTTTATCCCGTCGGGTGGGGAACATCATCGAAGGTTTTTCAGAAGCTTTGATTCGCCACATACTCCCTCGGGGAGGATCTCCTGAGCGGGAACCATTAGGTGTGTTATCACGATCTCCCCCTTTCAATATCGTTTTGAACCACCCCCAACGGGTTTGATGTCGGTTTCCACTGGATGGCTCGGCATTTGGCTGTGGGCCAGGTACCTCACGTTCGGCAGGCATGGTCGCCAGTGCATTGGGCGGCATGTCCTGGTTGTCCCTGGAGAATTCGTGGGATAGCCCATTGGATTCAGTAGGGTTCTCATCCGACGACGGAGAGGGAGGCTGATGTGTGGTTAACAAGAGGCAGGGTAGAAACGACCTTCGCATTACTCACCTCGTCATAGTCAAAGTGGAGGGCAGGTGTACATGATGGCACTGCGGTCTGTTGCACCATTAGTACCATGTCTTGTGGGAGGGCCATAGTCCGTCGTACCTCGGGTGTGGCATCATTATCATCTATGCTGCCCGTCTGCTCTGCGGGCTCCGAATGCGATGTGTCATTGGGCTGAAAGCATCAGTGAGCTATTTCAGCTACCAAATGACGTAGGTACTTACCTTGGGAGCGTTTTTGGCTGTGTTGTTCTGCGGCGACTGTTAATGAGACAGCTGCGAATGCACAGATCCGAACATCACTCACCACCTAGATGGGAAGTAACAGGCATCACTGGTGAGACAGCTGCAGACGCAACGGATCCAAGGATCACTCACTCGCTAGACAGGAAGGGACAGGCAAGGCACTGGTGAGACTGTTGCAAATGCATGGATCCGAGCATCACTCACTGGCTAGAAGGGAGGAGACGAGTGCCACTGGTGAGACAACTGCCAATGCACAGATACGAGTATCACTCACTTTCTAGATGGGAGGCGACAAGCAGGACATTGGTGAGACAGCTGGAAATGCACAGATCCGAGCATCACCCACCCGCTAGATGGAGGGTGAGATGCAGGACACTGGTGAGACAGCCGTGACCACATGGAGGATCACTCACCCCCTATATGGGAGGTGATAAGCAGGATGCTGGTGGGATAGCTGCCAAATGCACAGATCTGAGCATCATTCACATTCTAGAATGAGAGGAAACATGTTGGACATTGGTGAGACAGCTGCAAATGTATGGATCCGAGCATTACTCACTCGCTACATGGGAGGTGACAAGTGGAACACTGGTGGGATAACTGCAAACGGATGGACGCAAGGACCACTCACTGGCACCTGGATGGGAGGCAACAAGCAGGACTCTGGTGAGAGAGCTGCGAACAGATCTGAGCATCACTCACCAACTAGATGGGAGGCGACGGGTAGGACACTGGTAAGGGAGCTGTGAATACACAGATCCGAGCATCACTCACTCGCTAGATGGGAGGCGACATGCAGAGTACTGGTGAGACAGCTGTGAATGTAGGGATCCGAGCATCACTTACTGGCTAGATGGAAGGCAACAGGTAGGACTCTGATGAAACAGCTGTGAACACGTGGATCCGAGAATCACTCACATCCTAGATGGGAGGCAACATTGACAAGCAAGACACTGGTGAGACAGCTGCAATCACACGAATCCAGGCATCACTCACTACCTAGATTGG
>JBBPOC010001012.1:0-12071 GCA_038091235.1 Tylopilus rubrobrunneus | reverse complement strand
ACGTATAGTCCGCCATTCCCATGCGTGGGTTCTTTCAGCGATTGTAGCTCGACGAGTGCCCGGCAGCAAACTGGTACTTGAATCGTTCGGCCCTCCGGACTTGGAGATAAGTTTGAGCTTGAACTTGGTCTCAGCGACATAAGTGCCAACGTCACGGTATTGACGCGCACCATGGCAGCCTTGTGGCACTAGTGCCAGTACACCGACAGCCGTATGCAATGCCTCATGGCCTCACGAATGGAGTGCTCAGCGACGAAAACGAAGCGGTGAAGTAATTCGGCGAATCCGACAGGGCAATTACCGTCGTTATGTCGCTCCACAGTTTCGGAGCGTCGGAGAACCTACTATGTAGTGACTTTGATCAACACTCCGAGTCCGCGGCGCTTCCCGCCCACTCACCACAACACACCGTCACTTCTCCTCCCTCGTCCTTACGTCATCCTTGACCATCAACGACATGAAGTGAGTTCCGACTCTTTCTGCGCCGATGATGATTGAACTGAGTCAAACACTCCTCGTCTGTGCACTCGTCAGTGATGGCCACCATACTATCATCAATGCATTGCTTCGGGTCCAGCTGCCTGTTGATAAAAAGCTGCCTCCGAGTCGTTGTCCAGTGTTTCACGATCCGGAATGGAGTACCGTCAATATCTTCTCACAGCCCACGGCCTAAGCAGTGGCCTGTTTCGCGGGTTATGATTAGCCTATCGTACCGTGTAAGTTGACACTGGGGTGACAGGCTGTAACAATAGGAAACAAACTTGCCCTCGACACTGACTATCGTTGGACGTGTTCTTCTATAAGTCGAGCTGGACTCCTGCCATCGAACGACCTGGATGAAGAAGATCGTCCAAAGTGTCCATCCCGTGGACTGGTCGGCGGTGATAGTGAGTCCTCGCCTCAATATTGTCCCTCGCTACTTGCCAGTGTCAGCTAAAATCATTGACAAGCTTAGGCTGACTCTAGCTGAGCCTGAGTGCTGGAAATGACGCGCATACTTGGAAGACATACCTCGTATGGGAAATCTTGCTCTGCTTACCGCCCATTCTACTCTCACCTTTAACCTCGAGATCCGAGTCACTCGGGAAGATGTTGGCACTGTTTTGGCAATATTGGCTCATTCGCACATTCGTTTACTGTGCAGGTCGCACCGATGTGTGCCAGCTCCCCGGGCAGCATTCCAAGCACGAACCATGGTTATTCCGCCTTGATTCGTCACTCGAGTTATGTCGGCATAAGCGAATAGTTCTTTATTAACTGACCGTCTGTCCCATAGGTTCCCCGGCGCCAACCTCAATTTTTCCCATGTACTCCCAAAGATAACGTACTCGTCGCCGTGGCCTCACGTCCTTCACTACCACAGCGTCCACTGGCAACCACCAATTTTTCATGCTCGGTACGCTGGACATTCAGTCATTTCAGTGTTGAATTGCTGAATCGTCTTCTAACAGCCTATATGGATTTGTTTTTTTGGCGCTACGAACGCTTCGTTGCGCGCGTAGCCTTGGCTCTTCCTATGCGAAAAGATGACCGATGTGAAATGTTGCTCATACATGGAGAAAACTTCCATCGGATGTATCGGAACTTTGGGGCGGTATCCACCCTCGAAGAAGGTCTCAAATACATTCGCGAAGCTTTGACACTCTGCCCGAAAGATGATTATCGAAGACCTCTCATACTGAGCATAACCGCCCGTATCCTCCTTTCCCGTTTCACACAATTTGGAGCGCTCTGCGACCTCGAAGAGGCATTCACTCTCGAACGTCAAGCACTACACATTTCCCGCACACCGCATGCTCGAGCTCGCTCGCTGAGCAACCTGGCCATTTACCACCATACCCGTTTCTTTCGGCTTAGAATGCACTCTGACATCGACGAGGCAATCTCCCTCGAACGCCAGGCTTTTGAACTTATCCCTCAGGACATGCTTGAGCGTCAAGTTGTGTCGTTGGAAAACATCGCAGATTGTTTCTATCTCCGTTTCTGTTTTCTAGGGAAGCTATTGGATCTTGAAGAAGCACTCTCCACCCAACTCAGGGCTTTGGAACCTCACCGACTCGAAGTAAACAGGCAAGCTAATGCATGGAGCAAAATCGCGCTGTTCTATCATGCCCGTTTCGAACAGCGCGGAACTCTCAGTGATCTTGACGAAGCCCTTAAATACGAACGTGAAGCATTAAAGCTTCGTCCGAAGGGGAATGAAGGACGGGCTACCTCATTGAACCACATCGCACTCTACCTCTGTTCTCGTTTCAACAGGCTGAAACTCCCATCTGACCTGAATGATGCAATTTCCTATGAACGCAAAGCACTCAAGCTTCGTCCATGGGGGCATTGTGATAGAGCCGTGTCACTGGGCAGCCTGGCGAGTCACCTCTACACTCGGTCCAGACATCCTGATATGCGGGATGCCAAAGATCTTTCCGAAACATTCAGTCTATATTCCCAACTCTCCGAGATAGACGCTCCTCAGATGGTATCCTTCACCCATCTGGATTATGCCAAGTCTTGGATCCAGGTAGCCGAGGCTAATAATCACGATACCATATATTTGGCCTACAAGACCTTTTTGAACATCACTGTCCACCATCTCGCTGCTGTACCCTCTCTTCCCCACCATCTGACACTATTTAAACAACTCATGGGATCAACGGCAGCGGACGCGTTCTCGGCATGTGTCCGTTGCGGAAAACTCACCGACGCCGTCGAGTTCCTTGAACAAGGCCGCGGTGTCTTCTGGAGCCAGTTGATCCGTCTTCGCTCTCCCCTCGAGGATGTCAAGGCATCCGGAGACAAAGGCCGGGAGCTGGCAGCCAAGTTTACAGAACTGGCGGCTGCGGTCTATACTGTGCTTGATAGCTCCCTCGATACTCGGTCTCACCACAATCAGGCATGCAGTTACAGCTTTCAACTCCAGGATGTCATTGCCGATATTCGCAAGCTGCCTGGCCTCTCTCGCTTCCTTCAACCCACACTCTTTTCCGAACTCCAGCTCGCAGCTCAAGATGGACCAGTTGTTATCGTGAATGCTAGCAAGTATGGCTGCGATGCGCTGATTGTTCCACGCGACCGAGATCCAATTCACGTCGTTCTCCCTATCACGAAATGCCGCGTTTCTGAACTGTCGATCAAACTTCGTTCCCTGACCTTGCGTGCCAAGGTCACCGACGTGTCGATGGAGTTATTGGTACTTTTGCGCGCACTCTGGGATGATGTCGTTTCTCTAATCGTTCCGAACCTCCAAAAGTACTATCCTCGTGGATCCCGCATCTGGTGGTGCCCTGCTGCCGAGTTCACCCACCTTCCATTACACGCCGCTGGTCCATTCAGGGAGGGCCAACGGAGACTCGCCGACTTTTATGTTTCCTCCTACACACCCACCTTGGCAGCACTCATTCGCGCGCGTCGAAAAGGAGCTTCGGACCCATCCACCGCGCAACCTCATTTTTTAATTGTAGGGCAGGCGCAGGCTCTGGGACAGAGCAAACTCCCTTCGGTGGACAGGGAAGTGTCCAATATATCGCAATGTGTCGGCCCCGTTGCGTCGCTCACCGCCGTTCAAGACCAGGACGCCAACATGTTCAAGGTCACTCAAGAACTCAAGTCAGACAAATACGCATTCGTTCATTTTGCCTGTCACGGGATTCCTAATCCAAAGCAGCCATTCGAGGCTGGATTCGCTCTCGGTGACGACCGGCTCAAGGTGGAGCACATCATGCGCTACGACTTGCAGCACGCACAGTTCGCGTACCTGTCTGCGTGTCACACGACGGTGGGCGATGAGGAGAGTCCGGATGAGGTCATCCATCTCGCCGCTGCGATGCAGTTTGCTGGGTTTCGTTCCGTGATCGGGACGATGTGGGTGGTGGACGATGCGCATACGCACATGATCACGTCTGAGTTTTATGGGCGGATGATGGACGCGCAGGGACGGTTGGATCATACGCGGGCAGCGCGGGCGTTGCACGATACGATGCGCAAGATGCGCTCGAGACATGTACCGATTGATCAGCAGATTTTGTATGTCCATATTGGCGCTTAGCGGTTCTGTTTCTTGGTATGTATGTACTATAGCGTGTAGGTTACATTGACATGACTATATTCTAAGAGAGATGTAGGTTATCTTGTAAGTAGTTTGTCAGATGGGCTGAGTGCTTACAGAATGAATAAACAATAAATTGAAATCCGTGAGATCGATTGCAACGGTGCTCGTTGGTGAGAGAGGTGGTGTACGAGGATGCTGGCGAAAGCCCCGGAGGGCGAGCGAGCTGCGATGGTGGGGCAGGTCACTGAGCGAGCCCCAAGTAAGGTGCGACGGACAAGTGGCAACCGGACGCCCGGGCCGGACCTGCGCTCGAGAGGGAGTAGTGCCTCGACGACCAGCACCGCCACCTTCCTCACTAGGAAGTCACGTGCCGCGACCGCACAATGAGAGTCTTTCTATTTTGTAATTTCTCCTGAAAACATATGAGCACCTCGTCGCCATCGCCAAAACGTGTCAAGCTCGACTCGTCGCTGTCCCCACCCGAAAATGACGACGACAACGAGTACCCCAAGGACGACATCGAACAAGAACATTGTACGATCTGCCTGCAGTCGTTCCTCGACAGAACCATCATCCCCGTTTGCGCACACGAGTTTTGCTTCGAGTGCATCCTCTTATGGGCGGGTGGGTTGTCGGTGAACATGAAGAAAAAAAACAAGAAGACTAATTGTCCTGTAGAACAATCTCGCAAATGCCCTCTATGCTCGAGGTCGTTTGGCGACTCGTACTTCATCCACCACATCCGTTCGCAACACGACTACCAGAAACATTACCTCCCACCGCAGTCGTCTCCACCACCACCGCTCACGGGCGAATCACGCACCACCGCGTTCAGAAACACACGCCGAGTACGTCAATGGGGTCGTCGGCAGCGACGACAGCATGAGGAAGCAGACCAGCTCGAGCGTGCGATAGCCCGACGCAGATGGATATACCAGCACCACCTGTACGCCAAGGTGCTCTCTCCATGGATTGCTCGCGCCACACTTCATGTCCTGACCGTACTGTACAGCACGTCGCTTCCAATCCTTATACCCGCTACCGCCCTTTCCCCACCCCTGCTCAATTTGCTGCCTCACCGGATCTTATCAGCCGCATGACTACATTTCTACGCCGCGAACTGCGTGTATGGCCTAATCTGGACGTGGAGGTGAGCTTCCATACCTCCCCGGATCGTACAAACGCCCCGTGTGGATCCAACCCCTTCTTTTCATTCATTCATATCTCATATCGGATAGTTCCTCACAACTTACACCATATCGCTCATGAAATCAATCGATATCCGCTCAGAATCTGCTGTAAAATTGTTATCCGAGTTTCTGGATCTCGACACGCCGTACACTGCAGGCGCAAGGCATGTCAATGCAGAGCACTTTGCGCACGGTAGGTGTGGCGTCGGTGTCGGTCACATCAACAACTCTGACCATGTCCCATGCCATGTATTGTAGAGATTTACAGCTATCTTCGAAGTCCATACCGGGATCTCAGTATGTATGACCAGATGGTCCAGGTATGACCTTTAGCTTCTTTTTGTAAATGATGGGTTTGATTCCTAGCCGTTCAGTATGATACCCCTCCCGAGATATCTCCGCCGCACGAAATAGAAAGAGGTAGCCGTTGGAGCGCGGAGCTCTCGCCGTCTCCTCGATCTCGTTCTCGATCACATTCGAGACCTCTGTCTCCGGTATCTCGTCGCGAAAATGGTGCGAACCATTCACCAACTCCCGGGCGAAGAGACGGCTACGCGGGCACTTGCCCTGAAGACAGACTGCATCACAGGCACGATCCTTGCCGTTCTCCACGCGGTCGAGAGGACTATAGTTCTCGTAATCGTTCTGCCGCTAGAAGACACAGCCCTCCCGGCGGGGTTATTTTACGCGATGGACATTTGGATGGGGTGATTTATCCAGAGGCGTCGGACTCAGCCATTCCAGCCGAAATGCTGAATGATGATTTTCCTGTGCAGCCGCCACCAGCAGGCGCCGAAAACGGAAATGATAACATGACGGAAGACGTTGAGGAAATTGCAGCAGCAGTAGACTCTACACAATTGAGCCAACCTCAAGGCGATGATTCGGCGGCCCTGTTGGCTGCCAATGGGGCAGGCGTGACCCGTCTTATCAATGGACCTTCGGAGGGAACTGGTGACAAGGTCGCGGATTACGTGGACGATATTTGTGGTGGTTCTTCCGCGAACCCTCAGCCGTCACGTAAGCGCTTGGTTGGCTGGAATGTTCATCGTAACCGTACGTTATCGGAATCTGTTCAGGCCTATCTCTCACGCCCCACTGCGCCTTGGTACCCACCCAAGACAAAAAACGCCGTATCAGGGGACCAACGGTCAACAGGGACGGTAGATGCAGGTAGCACGGATACACGTCCCAGGCTCCTCCGCAGGCTTACGGACGGACGGACCGGGCCGCACTCCAGCGAGTTACCATCTACGCGCAAGGCGACCGTTGAGAAGACCTCTGACGGTGACTCGTTTTCCCTCAACGACGTCCCACCAGCCGAGCAACCACCCCACGGTCCCCGTTTCAAGTCGTGCCTTTTTTCATCCAAACGGGTTTTCTCTACTGGCACGAAGGGCGCCGATGCAGAAGATGGGGCAACCCGGTTAAACTGTGCGGACGAGATAACGCCTGGAACGGGTGATGGTCGTTCCGAGGTGGTTTTCCCATCAGTGGTGACATCGCTGGCTACGACGTCGCCTGCGGGGTTATCAGATAATTCATCGGCGGTGGAGGGTTCCTGGGTGGATGGTTGTCCCGTGCTGGCGCAGACGCCATCTATGGCCGACGATTCAAACGGTCGCACTATACGCGCGCGCACGCTCGAAGCATGTATCCCCGGTGGTACGGCAGTTCCTCTGTCACTGGTCGACGGTCGCACGAACATGGATACGGCTGACGCAAGGAGGACCCTCGGCGGCGAGCTGCGGCGGGCGATGCCAGTGGGTGTCGTTGACTTGACAGCGATGGTTGACAACGCGCCAGGGGGCGCTGCTGCTGCGCTGTCGATGAACTTTGGTGCTCGGGGTGGCTCTCGCCCAGGGTCGGGCACTGGTGCTCAGGCTGGGGTCGATGGTGGTGGGGATATGGGCGCCGATGTCGATGTTGATGTGGAGGCGCTGGCACTGGAGAGGCGGCTTCGCGTGAAAGCACGGGTGCGGGTGCGGCTCGAGGCGCTCAAGAGTGCTCTGGACGGTGGATCGGCGGGTGCTGGCGCGGGTGAGTGACCGCCGATCCTGGACCGCTGGTCACTTGGTCGGCTATGTATACATGGGGCAAGGCGAGCAAGGGCATCCTTCATTGACATGATGGGCCACCCGCCGCCGCATCGGGCCTACCTGCAATGACGCCCAAGACATGGCATGTACGGCCCGGCAGGGAAGGTGGCGTTGGAGGCGTGGTCGTTTTTCGGATGCGGCGTCCCCAGGCGTGATGTGCGTTCCGAAGGCATGTCATCGGGTGGCGGCGCCGCCACTTTTGATGTGCGGTCTAAATTACAATGCGCATGGTCTTTTGAACTGTATTTTCTTCTTCACATGAACAAGAGCGGTTCGAACGACGAGGTACCGGGTGTGATAGTACGACGAAGCACTCCAGGATCGCGCCGTAAGGGGGACCCTGGATTTTTTTTTCTGCGTTACATACACACGTGTCTCGGGCGCGAGATGACGACAATGACATGGGTTTCGGATTACTATTAGTCTGTCGCGCCGGGTGGGTAACCTATCAGACGAAACGAGGATTAAAACGCAAGGCGTCTAGGGTAAATCGTCTAGAGAGGCAAAACGGGAAAAAAAAAAGGGTAGGGTAGTGTAGTGTACGGCGGGAGGACGGTTAAAACACGGGGCAAGGCTACAGTTGCTGTTTTTAACGCAGAAAAGGGGGTCATATGTACTTGAAAAGGCGTCTAGAAGCACCGAGGAGACGATGGGAAAGCAGGCATCGGCGGGGAAGGAGAGGGCCCAGCGAGTCCGATCCGGAGACTGTTGCGTGTGATGTGATGTGGAGGCAGTGCCTCGTGTTCTTCTTTTCCCTTTCCTTCTGGGCGTGTTCCGATTTTAGACGGCATGGGGCTCTAATGAGAATGGGTAAGTATATGGTTCGACGCATAGCATAACAGCGAATGAAAAGGCAAGCCGAGAAAAGACTAAAAAAAGGGAGATAAGTGCGATTATAAGGATGAGACGATAACGTTGGGGTCGAATTTAATTTCGATTAGTTGCATGGCGTATATGTAAAGAAAAAAAAGGGATTATGCTTTTGCGAGCAGGACAACACGGCGAAGACGAAGGCTCCGAGGAAACGAGCAGCGATTAAATGTACGATGTTAATAATGAGAAGCGATAAGACACACAAAGAGTGAAGGGAAACGAAGGACGGGTTCGATGTCACACACGGGACGAAAAAGGAGTGAATTAAAATAAAGAAGGGGAAGACGTGATGGGTTTTCGTGGAGTATGCGTAAAAAATAGCGTCAATCGTTACGCGGAGGGACGACGTGTCGTCGTCGGAGGGCAGAGCAGGGCATCCTGCATCACGGCATCCCGAGGTGCGTGCGATTACGCTTCGTCGTCTGATCTTGCGTGACCTTGACCTGGTCGAGAAGCACGAAAAGAAGACGCGGGCGTTGAATGCCGTTGAGCGCGGGAAGGGGGGATTATGTGATGAGGATCTAGCTGCACGGTGGGGTGTGGTTCTCCTGAGGACGTATAAAAGTTTCTGCCACGGAGAGGCCAGTTGACGCGGTCGTGAACGCCGACGGCGGAGAAGCTAGATCTCGCCGACCCCGACGGGTGAGACCAAGATGCGAATTCGGGCGGGGTGAAGGGTACAAACGTGTGAGGATCCCATTGCGGCTGTGGTTGGAGTGCAAATGGGGGTGGGAGACCTAGAGCTACAGTGGTGCTGCCTGAATCGGGGGCGGATGCGTCATGGGGTTGAGTGTTATTCACAAAAGCGCGCGATGACGGGTGTGGTGGGAAAGAAGACAGACAAGGTTCAGTGGTGTTGCGTGGTTCCAAGGCACTCAGGTTAAGGGGGGGAAGCACTCTGGATAAGCGGGGCGAAGTCCCGACGTGCGTCGCTTGGGGGCCGCGTGTGCTCCCGCGCGAATCACGAGCGGAAATACAGTCTGACGGCCGAAGCTGGGAGTTTCCCGGTGGGATTTTGGGAGACGTCAGCGGTGGTCGTGGGGTATCCCGCTCTTCGGTGGAAGAATGAGCACGTTGACGGGAAGACCAGCCGGGCACGGCAGGGCCGGACAAGGGTGTGGTAGAGTCCAGAGAGACGGCGGAGCGGGCGCTGTGGGGGCCTGAAGGGGAGACGGGAGCAGAGGTGGAGGGGGAGAACGAGGCAGAGGAGGGACCAGCGGTGGTCATGATGGGGAAAGGACCGAATTGGGGGGGACGGGTCAATGGGGCAGAGTCGCTCTGCGGTCGTCGCGCCTTTTGCCGCTGATTCTGGAGGAGGGGAGTCAGGATGAAAAAGAAAGAGTGCGAAAAAAAAGCTGACTTGGAACCAGATCTAGGGAGGAGATGAGTGAGTGGGTGGATCTGTCCGTGATCTGTACGGACCTGTACTTTGCGGGCGCTCAGGCCAATTTGACGACCGACTTCTTCTCGCATGACGGTTGTAGGGAAGCGGGACTGGGAAGGGGAGATGAGGCCGGAAGGGGAAACATGGGCAGGGAAGGGGGTACCTTTGCTAGAAGAGCATGGAGGACGGCAGATTGGTGCGGGGTCGTCAGAGTGCGGGTGCGCTTCTTTTTTGGCGGAGCGGTGCGCTGGGGCACAGAGCCTGAGGGCGCGGAGTGGAGGGTGGTTGGCTCGGGCTCGGTCTCGTTGTCGGCCATCCCGCTCTGGGAGGAAGAGTCGGAGACGGAGGAGGCACGGTGGTCGGGCATGGGGGAGCGTCGAGGCCTTTTGGGGGGAGGGGGAGGAGGAGAAGAAAGAGGGTCGTGGTGAGTGGGTCGTGAAAAGGACAGCGGTTCGGGAGAGGCGGTCGGAGTGGAGGACATTCAGGTCAAATAATGAAGGAATAAAGATCGTGGTTCATCTGAGGTCTCTGTGTGAGCGAGTTAGCCGAGCGTATACACTGTTCTACCACACCGGACCTTGCCGAACCATGTCCTACTTCCTCCCCCATCTCCCCTCCGGTTGGCACGTCGACGAGGCCATCAAGTCGGAGGAAGACCGCGTCGTCGCCATCCGCTTCGGCCACGACTGGGACCCCCAGTGCATGACCATGGACGAAACACTCTATTCAGTCGCCGAAAAGGTACAAAACTTTGCCGTCATTTACCTCGTCGACATCACTGCGGTCCCGGACTTCAACAAGGTTCGTCCCTTGTCATGTCCCTCGTCCCTCCTGATCGGCGCTCTCAGATGTACGAGCTCTACGACCCCTGCACCGTCATGTTCTTTTACCGGTCAGCATCTCGCACCGATCCATCGCGATCTATTCATCTCGCCTAGGAACAAGCACATCATGATCGATCTGGGCACCGGCAACAACAACAAGATGTGCGCCGCTCGCTTTTTATTTTTCCCACTCTCACGTCGTCCCAGCAACTGGGCCATGGACAACAAACAAGAGGTCAGCACACCCGGTCTGCGCGGGACCGCTGACGAACCCTCCCCAGCTGATCGACATCATCGAGACCGTCTACCGCGGTGCATCCAAGGGCCGTGGTCTCGTCGTCTCTCCAAAGGGTCTGTCTGGTCTCGTTCCGTCCCTCTCAGGCTGACCATGTCCGATAGACTACTCGACCCGTTACAGGTACTAGTAGAGTAGCAGTAGCCATGTATTACATGAGGGCAGGCTCTTTCGCGTTATGGATGACATAATCTATCTCCTGAGTTTTCACCTCGACCACCATGTCTGCCAGTCCAGCGCCCTCTCACCTCCTGTCCTCCGTCGCACCGAGCACCGTCGCCTCCTCGCCACCACCCACCCCGGTCAGTCTGCCTAACCAACCTCTGACCTCTGCTCACCCCCCAGACGCGTCCCAAGATGCCGTGCGCGTCCTCTTGCTCGCTTTTCTGCTCTCGCTCACTTGTCCACTAGCAATTCAGAGATCGATTCACGCGTCTCGAACGTCTACTCGAAAAGTCCTTTACATACTCGAATCTTCTCGGCGAGCAGATGGACAAGGAGAAGCGCACCTCGGCGTTGCGCGCAGCCATGCACGTCGCGACCCCGTCCTCGGGTTCTGGCACCCGCAAGCGTGCGACGCGCAGGGCGCCTAAACAACGCGTGCAGCAAGTGTCCGACGAAGAAGCGACGCTAGACAAGCCTCTCGTTGCGGAACACCCAGCGGCGCGTCCCAAGTTTCTGCAACCCACGTTGGTCACGGGAGGAAAGCTGAAAGACTATCAACTCGAAGGCGTCGAGTGGATGGTGTCCCTCGACAAGAATGGCGTGTCAGGCATATTGGGTGCGTGGACTGTATCGAATCTTATTTCTGTCTTTGACACGTCTGTAGCGGACGAGATGGGCTTGGGAAAGGTGAGTCGCGTCTTGACCTCCTGCAAACAACCGACCTCGTCACAAGACCCTCCAAGCAATCGCATTCAACGCCCATCTCCGCGAGTTGGGACATTTCAGGCCTTTTTTGATCGTCTGTCCACTCAGTGTCGTCCATAACTGGATCGACGAATTCCATCGGTTTGCACCCGCCGTCAGTGTCCTTGCATTTCCACACCGCTGTGCTCACGGCATCCGCAGGTTCCTGTATGCATGTACCATGGGTCACCCGAGGAACGCGCCGAGCTCCGGCGCACCGTGATGCGTGAGCCAGATGACGGGTCCGAGGCGGTCGCTGCACCTGGCGAACGAATCATGGCATTGCCTGGCAAGGCGCCAAAGGTCAAAGGTAAATCCAGTAAATCAAAGACACAGACACGCACGACGGGCCGTGTCAAACGGCGTAGAGTCAGTTTAAACGAAGAAGAAGCTTCAGAAGAAGACGAGGACCATGCACGTATACCTGCGACACGACATACCCATTCGCCTTC
>JBBPOC010001011.1:0-12099 GCA_038091235.1 Tylopilus rubrobrunneus | reverse complement strand
CATCACACCCCCTGGCTCTCCCGTCAAGGACACTCCCGCGCCAGTGCAGATACCAGTGCCTACCGCACCCAAGGCATCTCCTCCAACGACATCACCTTTCAGTCTTGCACCTCGTACAAACAACCGTCCTATACGTAGCTCCCCACTGGCAAGCTCCTCTCTGGTCCTTGAGGGCGAAGTGGATAAACCTCCAGTCGTCTCCAAGTCCGCACCGCCAGCAATAATGGCGCAACCTGCTGCTCCCAAAGCTCCTTTTGGCCAATGGACTCCTCCATCTGGACAACCCACGGACGACACCTCTCGCCCAAGGATGCCTCCAACCTCGTCGCTGTTCTCCGTTCCGATTGAGAAGCCCGCGAGTTCGATCTTTGCCCCTACGACGACCCCTGCTACCACACCGCCGGTGTTCACTCTTCCCAGCAAAGCTGCGACGACGCCTGTCGCACCGCCGAGTACCCCTGGGCCGTCTACTCTCACGTTCACACCCTCGACAAGCTTTTCCCCGTGCGCACCGAGCCCGGCAATACCAAGTCCTCGTGGTCCCAGCTTGACGCCGCCATTAACCAAGACGCCGTCTCCAGCACCACCATCGATGCCCACGGCAGAGCAGGGAATCCACGCAGAGTGTCTCATTCTTGTAACCGCGCTGGCCAAGGAATTGGAGAATGTGAGTTCTTGTCTTACCGCTGCAATCGTTCGTCTGATGTTCATGTTATCGTTAGC
This sequence comes from Tylopilus rubrobrunneus, assembly GCA_038091235.1. Taxonomy (NCBI): domain Eukaryota; kingdom Fungi; phylum Basidiomycota; class Agaricomycetes; order Boletales; family Boletaceae; genus Tylopilus; species Tylopilus rubrobrunneus. The sequence continues at coordinate 11,376 of JBBPOC010001011.1, read as the reverse complement.
TTAAGCAACTAGCGATGGGGGCTGCGGTTAGGACAGCGGACCTCAGGAGGACTTCCGGTGTGGCCCATCAAAAAGCAGATCTTAGCGATCCTTGCAAATGGACCTTTGGGGACATCAAGGAATACGGTACACTTCTGATCGACGTCCAAGTGGATATCAAGGAGCTCAAGTTACAGCGGGTGTCATTTCGCAAAGCTATGAAAGAGTTGGATAGTAACATACTGAAAGGCACGTGCCCAGAGAGTGTTCAGTTAGTCCCGATCTGACAATTTCTTAGTGAACACGAGGAAAGAAGAAATTGCACGATTCAACAGGGCCAAGACGGATGTCGAGTTTGCTAAAATGCTCAAAATCCGGACGCTTGCTCCGGAATATTCAGAGACACAGTCGCAGCTTCGCAAGAATATGCGGGTGAGTTCTTCGCATTTAATCGGTAGTTGGCCTAATTGACTGGTTCTTAGGCGATCAGGGATCGCGTGCAGAAGCTCGAAGATCACTTGCAGGCTTCGAAGAAGAGGATTCATGAGTTTAGGACAGGCAGGCCCAGCATAAGGCAAGTTCTTCGTCCATGCCATATCTGGTTTTTCTTAACTCTATCACAGGCCACCCTCGCTGGATACTGTGAATCGCACGTTGCGTAATATCGATCTCGCTATTGATCAACAAAAGCAAGAGATGTCTCATCTACGTTATCGTATGACGAAACTGGAGATCCCGGGAGGTGTTGGTAGTCGGGATCAACTCACCGTATCGTCATTGAAGCGACCTCGGAACGTCACCCCAAATGTTGCCATTACCACCGCAGCGGCGTTGAACGCAGAGCGGTCGGCACAGAGATTGAAGAAAGCAATGTTGGCATCCCGAACCCAACCGCTTCTGAACACGACCGCCATTGCCTCGCCGATTCCGACGTCTTTCCAGACGCCGCAGAAAACAACGGTAGTGAAATCGGAGGTGAACACGCCCGAGGGTGTCTTCAGCTCGCTAACCACGCCGGTGATGAGTTTCCCCTCGTCGCTGCCATGCTGGGCGCCACCGTCGCCTTCCGAGTTCGGGAGCTCTACGTCGTCGTACGACATCACGCCCTCTCGGAATCGCGGTGGGGCGAAACATCACCAAAAACCGATCATGCTCAAGAAGAGCCCGGTTGGGCCGACGACGACGCTACCAGCTGTGTCGCCGTTTGAGTGGCAGCCGGTGGAACCTGTCAAGCCGGTCTCGTCGCTTCCGTTTTCTTTGCGGCCTACGGGGTCGAGTTAGTGTGTATCTAGGCGTTGGTTTTTTCTGTGTGTATGTGTTCCCGGGGTTTGGTGTGGATAGCGGCTGGTAGTGGAATACAATGCTTCTGATAAGTTCGTCAGCTGGTAAGTAGTGCTACTGCCAGAGCAAGTGTATGTTGCAATAGCACGTAAGCTAGCATAAGGACTCGGACAAAGCATCTCGCTAAGGGGCACAAAGGACCCAAGGTAACGATGACGTCTGCGTCGCGTAGGCGTACACGTTCCTTACATTCGCAATGACCACCAGTACTACTAGTACTAGTATCATGACCGCGATGCTGATACATCATAGATCTATGAAAGCAACCTTCAACTTGAACGTTTGAACCCGCAGCCTCTTGACTCACTGGCAGTCGGTGAAGCTCGACGGAGAGCCATATGTGCCATGGAAAAGCATGATTTGTGTCAGAAAGGACTATCATAGTATGAACATAATAACCTGCCCCATGGGCATCCAGGGTCTACTCTGATGGGATCAGCGCTCGAACTCCCATTTGCATCTCCTCGGCACTCCCCGACCCTTCATTCCGTCCATATTCCGCAAACACCATCGCTGTACGGGTGGATGAGGACAAACCGAAGCCCGTGTCGATGCCCTCCCCACATCTAACCCCAACATCATGGTCATACAATTCTCGAATGCTTAGGATGAAGCGAGGGGTTAGAATGTACAGTGGCCCATACGTCAGGACGTATAGAAGATCCCGCAACCATCCTTCCAGCGGAGTAATCCCCAAGAAGCCCAGTATGTTGAGGATGGAGCACAAAAGTATGCTGCGTTAGAATTTTGCAGTTAGTTCGGTCAGTTACCGCATGAATTCGTGCAAACTTGAGCGAACGACAACGTAAAAAAGGCGCACCAAAGGTAATAAAGGATGCCCTGCTTGATGAGTAGATCCATGTACCGATTGACTTGGAATTGTTTCGTCAAGCGGTACATCTGAATGGATTCCCTTGCGAATTGGACAGTGGCAAGGATGCATACCACTGTACCATGGATCACTTGTAAGATGCCGGATACTACTGCATAAATTGCCAACGTGGGCTGCCACCAGCAAATTGAGGAATCCATGATCTCGATGGTAGTAACTGTGCAATTGGCCACCCGGGGTACCAGTCGACCATTGGTCAGCTTATGGTATGATCCAACGAGGTTCACCTACCTGAGAGGTTCCCCGGAACACTGTAGATGGCACAAGTGAGAGAAACAGAAAAGACCTCCAAGGATAATAATATAAGGAGCATTCGCAGGACCATCTTCGATCGATTATACATGGCCCACACACGGAGGACCATGATAACTGCAATCATCATGAGAGATTGCTACCCCTTGAGAATCGCACTCACAATCAGCTGCAGAAAGGGACATAACGTACGCCCATTCACCGATGATGCACATTATTAAGCCTTGTTGAGATCTGAGAATTGAATGTGAAGGGTAAGGTTTGGATCCGTGGGCTCACAACTACGGGAATGTTTTTCAGTGACATGGAATACATTAACCATACGGGCGGCAAGGTTACGCACGTCTGTTGGTAAGCTTCAATGACCTGTTATTCCCATTTTCAAATGAACACACCTTTGCAGGACCAGGCAGGAAGGTGGTTCCTACTTGAGGCAGGTCAAAATCCGATTGAGAGGGTATTCTTGAGAACATACCAAGGCCGAAGAATCTAGCGAGTCATTTAAAGTGAGTCCTCCGTACGTGTATTGGAACACCTACACGTAGGTGCATATGCCGAGGTAGCGAACCTATAACAATGATGCATGGGCTTCACGTTGTGGCAAGGGCTAGGAGATTCGAAACACACAAGGATGAATAGTATTGAGACCCAAGTCCAGCGCCTAGACTTGAGTATTTTCAGACACATGTCGTCTTCGAAAGCAAATGTTTTCCTTACCCATATATATTCAATCTATAACAATTATCAGCAGTAACACTTGCATGCATACATTGGTCGTACCTCTGCTGGCAGTGTAAGGACTGAAAATGTATAAATTAGTATAATACATCAGGCCCGCCCTATACCGTACCATAATCATATCCAAGGACAACAAGGAAGGAAACTGCAACAGTAGCTCTGTGAGAACAATCTCTTGTTTGTGAGGATGACGTACGAGTTCCGTAGTTGTCTTGCTGAATGATAGCTGGTGCCAGTGTGATCTGTGGTGCGGAAGACATGGTCTCGGACGTCAATGGTGCACGTACAGAGCGATTCTGAGCGAACACAAGCGCAGCGTCTAAAGGGAAGGATTAATAGATAGCTGGTTTTATAAGACGCAGCCTCATCCCATCCGCGAGTCGGACCGCGGCTGGGTTAGAAGCCGAATTACGAAAACGTGGTACAAGGGAATCCGAGTCAGGGTTTCTCTCAGGCTAGGGCAGTGATGCCAGTGGCGATTTCCAGTGTCCACATGTACTAATAACGAGTTCACATTGGCATTTCGGACCATGTTTCAGAATTGAATGAACTGCGCTGCGCTGGTTTGTCTCCTGCCGCACGTGGATCAACTTCAAGTTGCCCGAAGAGGCTCAGGCTGCTGTGTGACAGTGTCGCACCAAAAAATCTAATTTCTTTCTACACCCGTCTGACAAGTCGGCATGCATTCATCAACCAATAGAAGGGTGCTAATGAACGTGTGGGATCAAACTCGAAACCTCGAAATTTGATCGCTCATCTCCGCTAGTTCTAGCTTGAAAATCCAGAGTTGTGCCTACTAAGACCGACTTTGAATCACTGCCAGTGCCCATTAGCCCTGCCCTCAACGCAACACTTATTCTTTCGCAGGTTTTTGAACACACCAACATTGTCTTAGCAATTGTTAACCCAGTTTCGCAGATAGAAGGTTGCTGGCGTTATAGAGAGTTGCCTTTGTAGGTTAGGTCTAGGGCCTCTAGGCGTGATCCGATCATCGACCATCGCGAAAAAAAAAACTCCACCACGCCAAAAATATCTGACCACCGAAAATATGAACGCCCGGGCCAGCTCGGGCAACACGACGATGGCAACGCGACGACGATCGCACAGTTGATTACATAAATAAAATAAAATGAAATAATTTTAATAATTGATTGGCGTTGTCACGTTGTCGTCACGCCCACCTCGCGAAGACCGTGACGGGGTCATGCCCTTACCCACCCTTTCACCACCACATTCTCACTCGTGAATGCCGACTTGCGTCGGCGAAAACCTTGCTTGACTTGTTAAGTGTAAATTACACTTTGATAATCCCCAACTCTCACGAAGTGGAGGAGGGTTCTTGTGCTGTCGAGATTTATGCAAACGGACTTGCACCGTGCGAATGAGAAACATTACATAATAACTGTATAGTTGCAGCTAACTGTTGCGTGGCGACTGCCCAGCACTAGTGGGTTAATATTGATAAAGTTCTCTGCTTAACCCCCCAATATATTTTCAACTCGAACATTCATCATGTTTCGATTACTGTGGTAGCGCCATACCCGTATCATACTCTACCCGCACCCCCCAGACTGGTCCTGGACAGTGTCGTCGTCCTTAAGTTGCAGAACCCCCCCTTCCGTGCTCAGCAGCTACCTGATTTGGTAGGTTGCAGTTCGCTATTGCGAAGTTGGCTGCCTCGAGCTCAGGTGCACATCTTTGGCCTATGGAACATATTGCACAGAGGCTCTGCTGCTGAAGACAACTTCCTCAAGATCCTTGGTGCACATATTCATATCATACCTGAATCTGGCATAGCCTTGACATGGCTGCTCGCTCTGCTGAGTCAATCTGTGTGACTGACATGTTCTAGGTTTTGGCTGGGAGGTGGTCCGGATTGTCCAGGTACGTTCATTTGCACCGCTGGCATTGACTCATGCCTTATTCAGCTAGCGCACCCGTTTTGACTCGTGGTGTATTGTGCTCGTTGCGTTCTCCCTTCGACATCCTTTTCTATTGTATCCACGATTCCAGCGTGGTCGCCGTCGATTTCATGCCCCCAACACATCCCAACTTGATCCACTTACCCACCTGACCTCCTAGCCACCTACCTTGACATTGCGTATTCGCTTTGATGACGCGCTTGTTCTCTTCGTTCCTTGGGCCTATCCCATTGCATAATAGTACACTGCCTTCGACAACATTTTCCCAGTCTGAATCAGCCTCGACGGCTCCCAATGCACCCTGCAGCCTCTTGGTGGCTTATGTTGACATAGTAGCATGTTCTCTGCGTCGACGTGCTCATTTACCTCATATCTGAGGCGTCCCTGGACAACTTGTGCATTGCCTCGCGCCGCCATATTGTGTTTCGGGCCCTCCAGCTCGTCTGGAGCTCTTTATGGTAAGTCCCCTGTCTGCTCTGGGCGTTCGTGCTCATGTTCTGGCATGCTTAGCAGCTTCGTTGGCACGTCCCAAGCGTTCTCAACACATTCTGACGCCACCAACGCATCTGCCTCCTCCACGACGAGGACTTTGACGAATAGTGTGGGGTCAGCCGCGTCTGCGAGAGCTGCCGTACTACCTGCAATGCCAACACAAAGACCAGCGTGTCTGGCGAATCTCGAGCCCTACTAGGTACGCATCTTATTCTTGTATACATTCGCTTCAAGCGTCCACTGACGTGTTCCAACACATTTCGCAGTTCGTTTGGACTGTCCCTAGCATCCTCATGACAACTTACTAGGTGCTCCCATCACGTGCGCGTCTTTCGCTGGTAAGTTTATTGCGGCCGTCGTGCCACACACACCGGCATGAGAATGTCGACCCGTGAGTTGACCCATACCCGCCTTGATCGGTATCAACCCCTGCCGGATACAGGTACGGGGCTCTTCTCTGGATACTTGGTGTATGCATGAACTGACCAAAGTGATCGAAACATCGTGTGCATTTCTTGATAGTCTGTCTTAATGTGTGTGTATTCACGTCCGTCTGCGATGTTAAAATTTGTGTATTTTGCGAGATGGAGTCGGGGACTTTGGCACCTTTGCGCGCCGCTACCGATTTAATAAGGCCATGTGGACATTTTTCTTTCAAGACCATGACTGCGTGCATTTACCTCGACGACGGTTTTCGGAAGTTGCCGCGCAGCACTAAAAAGGACGGTTTTTCAGATGTGAGTTGGTTCCCACGCACTTATGGGGGTGGAAAGAAACCTTGACAAGCAAGGTAATGCATATTCTCGAAGAGAGCTCACGTTACAGATCCATACCAAGACTTGGTTCTTCTGTATGTCACCTCTCGTGATTATCAAGTCTTAAGGGAAGTGTTTCTTTCTATTGACAAGTCAACAAACTTGACCAAACACAAGGATGTTCCGGGCCACTACTACTGTAGCTAGCGTGTAACAGACCTTTCGGTCTTGTTGCCCTCAGAGTCTCTCCCCTACTTTTTTCGCCCTGGCTTATCCGCACCCCCCGCTGTTCCTGTGGGTAGAGGGAATCTCAGGCTGACATACCTCACATCCCCGGCCCGAGCATTTCTCCACGGCCACCCCGCATCCGCCGGCTCCGTCACATAACTCACCTCCGTCGGCGGCCCCGGTACCCGTACTTCCTCCTCTCTAGGACTTTCTCCCCGTGACGCCGGTCGAGACAAAGCCCCCGTCGGCGTACTATATGACGATACCGTCACCTTCTTGGTCTGCGAGTTCAGTGACAGCACCGTACGTGTCATGCTCGGAGGTGGCGGTGTACGCGATGCCTTCGCCACCTGCGACCCGGGTAACGTCGGAAACGCCCCTTCGGCCGCACGTGCCTCCTCGATCACCCTCTGCTTCTCTCTGTCCTCCTTGGACATTTGCTCCACCAGCTCCGTCTCCAGTTTTCTTTCTAACGTCTCCCTCTCCCGCTCGTCCAGCAGCGGAGAAGTGCAATGCGGGCACGCGTAGTATGGCGGATTGAGGGTACATAGAATTAGTCCGCATTGCCGACACGTCGGGACGTAACTTGAGAGCGCGTGGTTCCGAGCTGGTAGATTATCGATCGGGGTCCAACAAGAGTATGTAGTATCATATGTAATCGGTTGGTACTATGCGAGATGGGGTGACTTACCCTGGCAGAAACACCCCCCTTTTGGATCTTTGGCGCGACCATTTGACTCTCGTGCGCTATCGAGTCGTGCTTCAAGCGCACGGACAGCTTTGCTCCTATGCGGCTCCGGCGTGGGAGCGTTCCCTTTGCCTTTTCCTTTGCTTGGCTGCTGCTGCTTTGGTGGGGGTGGGGTTGGACGGATACGATCTGAAACGAGCGATCCTGAGCTCGACCAAGGAGTGGGCATCTTCAAGAATGAACAGCGTGTGATCGGAATGTGCCGACCACACGGGTTACTTCCCATCTTTAGCAATTTCGGCACGCACCCCTAGCTATAGGAGGTTGAGGTGAATCGAATTATCTACCCATCATCATCCAGTGGACTTGCGGCGGATGAGTGTGGTTGTAACTGTACAGGCACTCTAGATTAATGCCTTTTCCAGGTCAGGCCCGGGATCGTGCGTTCCCAACCTTCTCAGGCTGAATAGATCGACACTATTATGCCAGTGACAATTATGATCTCAAGCGGCGCCGGGGCGGCTCCACAGAAATTATGATCAGGGTACGTGCTTCTTAGCAGTACATCATTGGAAATGTGCGGTGGTAACCGTGGTGGGTTGGGATGACTTCTCTATCATTAATTTGCTAGGACGAGGCCTGGTCACATTAAGTTGAATCTTGAGTTGAATCCAAAGACGTGCCGCCGTGAGTACTACTCCTATCAAAGCCTTGGTCACATTTCAATTTATAGAATGGAGAAGAAGCACTGTTGACCGCATACAGCCTTCCAGTATTCATAGCCAATCAGGACCACGGCGTGGCGGGAAATGCCTCGATCCTATTAGGAATAGCGCAGAACGTTGTGTCGCCGGCACCACAACTCGGCTCTCGCACAAGCTGATAGAAACTCGTGTGAGGTGAGATTAGCGATTGCACGTTGCATCTGACCATTACAATCCTCTTGGTGGTTCAGGATGTGCTCTAATTCCTCTGAGCACCATACACTGGCATACTGGATACCATCATGATGAATGACCCGACTTCTCTGCGGCGTCAATAAGTGGGGCCTGGTCGGCAGGTAAGCACCAGATTGCACCGTGCTCACTGGCGCCTGACCTTGTGGAAGGCACTCCTGCCTCATGGTGATACACGCCCAAAGACTCTAGCAACAGGGTCTTCCTGCCCTTCTGGAAAGCCTGCAGTCCCCCTGGATGCCACCCTATAAGACGCTGCAGCCCACTTCCTCCCGCTTTGCGCCATACAATCATGGAGCCACAAACACAGAGCATCTTGGAGCCACAAACACGGCACACCTTGAAGCTCGTCGTGGCGATAATCGTTCAAACTTTTCTTCTCGCCGCTGCGTGGGGCTTTCTTGGTACAGTTTTCGTCAATAACCCCCTCTATGTTCCTGATTTATTCGCAAGCGTCATGTTTTCAAACCCGACCGAGACGACCTGGGTAGTCGCTCTAGTAGCAACTGCGGTGTCAATAGCGACCTCGACGTAAAGTCTTATCATATTTTTGTCGGAATATTTCTGATGATGGTTCGCGCCACCCATTGACAGCTGTCTGTCCATCGCTCTCAAAGAAGCATTGCGGCACCGTATGCATAAACCAATATCGCTGATCCACCTCAGCGGTGCGATTGCATTGGCAAGGGGCTCATACCTCTACAACCCCCGCCGTTGGCCCACAACCCTTGCAACATTGGCAGTATTCGGAGTCACGAAGTTGCTAGTGTCGAGGTATTCACATCCAGTGCTCAAAGAAGTGGAGTGAGTTAACGACGTCTCTCAGCTGGACAGCACTCCTTGCACCGACCAACGTTACCTGGAACATTACCGCATCTGGGTCGGAGCTTGACATCACCAGCAGCTGGTTTGAATCAAGGCTTCAGCAGGAACTTGTTCAAAGTGGCGCTGCTCTAGGTAACGTTCAATCACTGACAGCGGAGCATAACTATTCACGCGAAGCCACCAGTTTGCGGCAATTCCACCGAGATTCTCAACCTTGATGGCGTGTTGAGCGGCATCGCTGCCGCGCAATACAGTTTAGGCGAATCCGGAATATTTGATTTCAATGGCGCCAAGTACAACGTATCTACCGGTACGTGCGGGTCTATATTTCCGGGCTTTTGATATGTTCAGCCATGATATAGGTGGCGTCCTTCCTGCAGTGCCAGGGTACAATGGTTCAAGCAATGCGGTGTCAGCTGGCAATACCGGTCTTGCGTTCGCAGGTGGTTTAGTCCCGATCAATCTCAGTGTGAACTTCACCGAGGGCCAGATAATACGGGGGCTGAACCAGTCATTCGAGCTGCAGCAACAAGGGCTAACTGCAAAGGTGACATGTCGCCAGGCCGATAATAACACGGACAATCTGAATCTCAACTCCTCGTTCCACTCTCTGCCTGTCCCCTCTGCTAACGGAAGTACTGCTTACTGGTTGTGGGCGTGGGACTTTAATGGTGACTGCGGCGGAGGTAGGTGTACCATTTCCGAGTCTGGACCCGAAATACGAATGACACTTTACGAAGGCCAACCCTCTCAACAACAGTTTGTGACACGGTCCGACTCGTCTGATGTACCCCAGAGTTCTTCGACTGGATTTCTGGCTTCTCTTGTATGCCCTGCTCTTCACCAATCCGGTCCCACATGGGAGAACTTCAGTGAGTTTTTTGTCCCCGCTCCTTATCTTGGTCCGCGATTAAACTAGTGTCCTCGTTGTAGGTGTGGTTACCAACTCAAGTTGGAAGTACGACTTCGTCCCGTTGACTCTGTGCACGGTAACCCCGCTCATCACGACGTCCCTCGTGAGTTATGCGAATGGTGTCATAAACACCACCGTCCTCAGTTCACGGCCCATCGGGAGTGGCAACACGAACTTGACGCAGTTCTTGGCGGCCCTTGTTGACTATCAGTCACGGACTGCGCAGGGCTTGACCACGAACTCCATCGGTGATGCTCTGTACTCCATTTGGATTTCCGTCTCGACCGGCGACCTGAACAATTCTGAAGACGTACTATTACGGGAAATGGTAAGTTTTCTCATCCTATTTATTGTCTATCCACGTGGCTAAGTATGGTTCAGGAACACTACTGGCGAGGTGTTGTCGAGTTCTCTGGCACGGTATGTCGTCTCCCATTTACTCCAATCAAGTCTATTACCCTAATATGCTCTTCAGTTCCTGCGATCCGGATTTTCAGTGTACCCACCTGAGATTCCGACCGAGGCACTGATCCCCGTGATTGGCCACGAGCAGATCACGACCATGGGGTGGTATCGACGGTCGGCGGCATGCCAGTGGGGATATACTAGTATGATCTTCCCCATCACGGTCGTCGCAATGATGTTCTACACTGCGGTCGGGTACACTGTTTGGAACGTTTTGATCTTGGAACGTCCGGAGAATAAGTATTTCACCAAGTTCGACCCGTCAAATCCGATTCATCTGATGATGGCGTCCTCGACAAAGGATAGCGGCAGCGACAAGGATACTGCTGACGAAAGCAAGGACGATTTGGGTGACATTTTAGTGGGCTTCGGGCATGGTGGGATCGGGGAGAACGAAATCTTAAAGGTCAAGCTGGAGCACGCTCTCCCCTTGAAGTCGGATCGTCTTGAGCGGCGCAGATACAAGTTCGTGCCCTGGCCGTCTGACTCGCCTCCGTACTCGACACCGTAGCCGGCGATTGGGCCTGCCAGTGCCTGACGCGTCGTCACAATGCTTGTTCGTGCAGATTGTTCTAGTTGAAGACTTCATGCGCAGGCGTAGGGAGGTGTTACTGCACAGTTGGGTTTCGTGCATAGTTTTCCTGGGTTCATTATTTATTCCTGCTGTATAATAGACCTGTTTCAGCTACCACTCATTGTTGTAGTCAGGCATCTATGGTGTTACCTACTGAGTCCATGTTGAGAACAGTTCCGCGGTTTCGATTCAATGACGGTCTGTTCAGATGACTCCCGCGAGTGAATTATGACAAAGGTTACGCGCAGAGCTAGAGAGAGATCTCAGCGTAGTTCGGGGAACGAGCTCTCATTGATAGATACCTAGAGAGAGATCTAATGTACGAATAAGTAAAGCGGCTATCACGAATATAAAGT